>PVHT020000257.1:16667522-16760096 GCA_004024745.2 Catagonus wagneri | reverse complement strand
AAAAAAAAAAAAGAAAAACATCCTTTATTCAAGACAGTCGCAGTCTAGGTGCTGAACAGCTCGTGAACAGCTAGTTTATAATGCAGTGTGGTTAGTTCAACCACCCAGGTAATGGGAAGCATATTTCAGCAGCTCCTTGGGGAAGGCATGCCAGAGGATGTAACTGTTAAGTCAAACTGAGGTTTAAGGGAAATGTAGAGGCTTTTCCATTGGACAAACCACGGAGGACACAGGGGAAAGGTCATTGCCAACAGAAGGAACAGCCGGTGCAAAAGCCAAAGTATGAAAGTGAAAGAACTTCAAGTATCTCATACTAAATAAACCTAAGTAGATTTTTGTCTTCTTAAAGTGCACAACCATGACTTCCATGTCTTCTTTCAAGTCACTGAGAAACAGGAGTTCCGGTTGTGGCTCAGTGGACACAAGTCTGACTAGTATCCATGAAGATTCAGGTTCGATCCCTGGCCTTTCTCAGTGGGTTAAGGATCTGGTGTTGCTGTGAGCTGTGGTGTAGGTCGCAGATGCAGCTTGGATCTGTGTTGCTGTGGCTGTGGTGCAGGCTGGCGCCTACAGCTCCGGTTCGATCCCTAGCCTGGGAACCTCCATAAGCCACTGGTGTGGCCCAAAAAAGACACACACGCGCAAAAAAAGTCATTGAGAGACAAAATTATCAAAGGAAGAAACACAGTGGCATAAATCAGTGTAGTGCTCTGGGTTGTAATTTCATTTTTTGGTAGCTTTCTACATCATGTTCCATGGTATCATGTGATTTTGTTCAATATTTCAATGAAATCAGGGCCATGAATGTCTGAGATATTTTTCTACTCTTCTAGTAGAGAAATAGTATCAAAAAGGAATGAATAGTGATTTGATTTAAATTTTCTTACTGACTCTAGTTAGACTCCTTTGATTTCCAACCTTTTCCCCTGAAATATGTATGTATAAACCCTCTGCTCACAACTCAGTACCATAATTTTAACTTGAGATCGATGTCAGTGTTTGTATGGCTTCTTGAACCCATCCTTGAAACAAAAGGGACAAGGTACCTTGTGCCTACCTTAGTCTTTGGGTGCCTTTTCAAGTTTGTAAAGCTTCTAAAAGTTAATTCAATATAATGTGTATTCATATCTGATGTTGCTTTCAGCCATCTCTGACTCAGTCCTTTGGTTCTGAATATTTGAATTTTTTAAATACATTTAAATGTTCTTTTAATTTCTTCTCAGTTATCTTAGTCAATTCAGTACATCTAACAGAAGGCTGTTTTTACTTCTCCTAGATGAATACAGAGAGAAAGTTTATATTATCTAAAAGATACTAACTTAAGCTTGCGTCCGGCACTTCAATGGCTTAGGTCATAAAGAATCACGCAGACTCCTACAAGGGCAAAATGAAAAATGTTTCCAATGCAGAATGTCACCCTTTATTGAAAGCTGAGACCTTTCTCACTTAATCATTCTTTATTATTATCTTGGATTCCTTACCTTTCAAACTCAAAGAAAGAGCACTGGAACAAAACCTTAACCCAACTGTGTTTGTACAGTTGTATTTGGACAAAACAGGAGCTCATTAAGGGCTTGTTCATTTAAACTCCTTTTCCCCAGAGAGCGCTTGGAAAATCTGCTACATTGAGGCTGTTGCCTCAGGTCAGCTGAAAAGAGAGCAGCATGTTCTTAGGTTGGAGTGAGTTTTGGGAAGTTGTTGAGCAAGGAAGGTTCAGACAGAAGAACATACATAGTCTTAAGGCAGTTTCTGAAACATCTTTTTTTTTTTCCCCCTGGCTCACATATTCAAATAAAAATTACATCCCGAAGGAAATGCTGCTGTCTTTCTCTCCACAGTTTTGGCCAGTCTGCATTACAGTGGATGATGCTGTGGACATCTTGAATTTATTTCTAAGCTACCACTTTAATTAATGTCACATTACTATAACATAAAGTTTGGATTGTTAGAAAATCATGCCTTTAAGAGCTTTTATTTCTTGCCTATGGGGGTATACAGCTGTTACTTAGATAATAAATGATGACTGTTTCTATAAAAAAAATCTCTGGTAGCAATTCTTGCTTTGCTGAGGTAAGCTGTTAGTCATCTGCCTCCAGAGGGTAATCAGCTAGATTTTAAATATTGCTGTGTCTTTCCGGTTTTACAATATATTTGATTAGCCAATAAATATGGGTTTGGTATCTTTCCAAATTAGAGTTACTATGTTTGCATTCTCCTTTACTAAGGCAAATTAATTTTTTCCTGATATTTTGATGGAAAAATATTGTTTCCTTATGAGAATTAAGGAGCCAAATGAAACTGGAGATTATACTATGTTATTTCTAGAACAAGTAGCAGGTATATGCACATGTATGAATATTTTCAACTTACAGAATAATTTATGAAAGATGAGCACTTGCACCTAGCATTTCTCATTCTCTGTGCAGCAGCCTTTCTTCCTCTATCCTGTTTCTCAGGAGTCAGAATTGTGTTTGTGTTTTAGGACTCCGAAAGAGTTGAATATGTATTTTTCTCCACTCATTTGAAAGGGATAAAACCAAGTCTCAGATATAATTCCTAGCCAAATATCACTTGTGAAAGCTGTTCTCTAAATACCCAACTCTGCTTGCTGGTAAACCCCAATTATCAGACAGTTTGGAGTTTGGGGGGAACATTTATTTTTGGTTCTTTTTTATCATTCACCAGCTTCAAGCATAGCCTCTGTCTCTTTTTTTCTTTCTTTCTTTCTTTTTTTTTTTTTTTGCCTTTTGTCATTTTAAGGCCACACTGGTGGCATGTGGAGGTTCCCAGGCTAGGGGTCTAATTGGAGCTGTAGCCACTGGCCTTCGCCACAGCCACGCGGGATCCGAGCCGCGTCTGCAACCTACACCACAGCTCAGGCAATGCCAGATCGTTAACCCACTGAGCAAGGGCAGGGATCGAATCCGCAACCTCATGGTTCCTAGTCAGATTTGTTAACCACTGAGCCACGAAGGGAACTCCTCTCTGTCTCTTAATAATTTCTCAGATCTGTAGTTTTCTTGTCCTTTCACATATTAAATACATAAATAAATAAACATCCAGCACCAGAGCAAAACTTCAGGTTTGTTTCTTCCACGTATCCCACCTCTTCCCAACGCAGCCAGGCATTTGTGTTTGCCGGAAACAGGGGTGGGAAGTGAGCATGACTTTCCTTCGTCCTCCCAGCTGTGCCCCCTTCTCTTTCTCCCCTAGCGCCACGGGAGTTGGAGCGTGGAGTGGGGGTGGGCTGAGGGGGTGGGGAGGTACCTTCCACTCTCTGTTTTCTCATGAGTTGGATGTACCCTTCACCGCACCCAGTGAGGTCACCCTTGTTTCAGTTTCCTGACAGAGGAGAAGATTCTAGAATGGCCTCCTCTTCATTTCTGCCCTGACCATAGTACAGCTCAGAGCCCCTGGTTGCTGGGATTTCCGTGCTCTTGGGGCATCTTCTAGGTTGAAATACTTGCAAGGCAGCCCACACCTGGCTACCTTCCGTGGTGAACATGATCTTCCAGAAGAACAAAGGCCTTCCCACTCCAAATAACGGAAGTGGTGGCAACTCCCCACCATTTTTCCTCTTCTCCTGCTACTTCCGCAGTTCCTTTACCTTCGGTCCATAGTCGCAGAGGAGACTTGCTGCATAAGCAGAGAAAGAATGTTGGTCTTTCTTATAACCTCAGCCAATTTCTGTGGGTCATCCATTGGCTTTGGGTGGGAGGGAGCAAACTTCTCTCTTTCCTTGTGGAGAGAGGAGAGGAAAAAAAATTAGACCACTGGCTCGCTGCTCCAGGTATTCCCCTTCACATTCCTAGCATTCTGTTTCTATAGAGTTCTGTTTAAACAAGGTGGGCCTGGAGGGAAGATGGGATAATGGGCTAGTTTCATCTTCTTTTAGGCAATTTCTTAAGGACCTGTCTGGATTGTCTTTAGAATATTGTATATTATTGCACCTATGATATTCAACTTTGGGTCTTTAGTCATGATTTGGTGATAGGAGAATAAAAACCCTTCAGTATCCTGTGTGAATAACAAGTAGATTTGTGAGCCAAAAAGAAAAAAAATGAGAGAAATTACAAATAAGTATAAAAAAAATTTCAATTGATAGTAATATTTAAGCTTTTTTTGACAGTTTTCTTTTAAAAAGTGAAATAAAATTTCAACATCATCATTATCATTATTATTATTATTATTATTTGCTTTTTAGGGCCACACCCGAGGCATATGGAAGTTCCCAGGCTAGGGGGCCAATCTTAGCTATAACTGCTGGCCTACATCACAGCCACAGCAATGCCAGATCCTAGCTGTGTCTGCAAACTACACTACAGTTCACGGCAACACCAGATCCCCAGACCACTGAGTGAGGCCAGGGATCGAACCTGCATCCTCATGGATATTAGTTGGATTTGTTTCTGCTTTGCCACAATGGGAACTCCTCAACATTGTTTTTAACCTTGATAAAATTTCAGGAAAATGAGACATTTCCCCCACGATATCTAGCTTTCTGGGAAGGAATCTAAGGATTAATTTTGCCAAGGATACTCGTGCCTGAAAGCCCTGAAGGTTTTCTGTTGTTCATCCTAAGAGGCCTTCTCAGGCCTAGTACCTCCAGAAGCTCCAGGAAGCTCAGGACCCAGCTTAGGAGGTAGTAGCTGCCATCACTCATAGTTTCACCCTTTAACATTCCATTCCCTGAAACACTGACTGGAGAACTGGACATTCTTCTGGTCTATTTATATAGCTCCCTAAGACAATGTCATAATTTTTTCTAACTCAGAATTTTTAGTTATTCTAACAAAAAAGGAAAAAGAGAAAGATTCAGCAAAGGCTTTCTGAACACTTATCCTCACTCCATTGCCTCCAGAGCTGGCAGAACTTGTTTGCTTTCTTTGGCTCCCCACTATGGTCCCACTCCATCACATAAAGGATTTTACTGCACTATGTGTTTCTGTCCCTTCCACTGGGCAGGGAGCAAATGTCCTGTCTTATTTACCATTATGTTTTAGACACTAAAAGAGCTTTAGCAAGCCTTGAGCCTTGATAAAGATAATGAATAACTAATAAGATATTGAAATTAGCTATCACCAGGGATACTGGCCTATAATTTTTTTTCCTTGTAGTATCCTTGCCTGGCTTTGGTATCAGGGTAATGTTGGCCTCGTAAAATGATCTTTGAAGTGTTTCTTCCTCTTCAATTTTTGGAGAAGCCTGATAATGGCTGCCTTTAATTCATTTTAAATGTTTTGTAGAATTCACCCGTGAAGCCATCTGGTCTGAGGCTTTTATTTCTTGGGAGATTGTTGGTTACAGATTCAATCTCCTGCTTGTTATATTCTTCAGATATTCTATTACTTGATGATGCAGTTTTGATATGTTGTACTTTTCTAGGAATTTAACCTTTTTTTTCTAAACATAGATACAGAAACCCTCAACAAAATACTAGAAAACTAAATTCAGGAGCATATCGAAAGGATCACATATCATTCAAGGATGGTTCAACATTTGCAAATCAATCAATGAGATACACCACATTAACAGAATGAAGGATAAAAATCATATAATCATTCACATATATTTTAAAAAAGCATTTGACAAAATTCTACATTTTTCGTGATACAACTCTCAACGAATTAGATATAGAAGAAATGTACCTTAATATAATAAAGACCATATATGACAAACCCACAGATAACATCATACTCAGTGGTGAAAAGTTAAAAGCCTTTTCTCTAAGATCAGGAAAAAGACATGGATGTCCATTACTACCACTGATATTCAACTCGTTACTAGAAGTCTTAGTCATAGCAATTAGGCAAGATAAATAAAACACATCCAATTTGGAAAAGAAAATGTGAAATTATCTCTGTTTTCAGCTGACATTGTCTTATATATAGGAAACCCTAAAGACTTGATCAAAATCCCGTTAGAACTAATGAATTCAGTAATGTTCAGTAATAGAAACTCAGTATAGAAAAATGAGTTGCATTTCAGTACATGAACAATGAACTATCCAAAAAAGAAATTAAGAGAACCGTCCCGTTTCACTAGCATCAAAAGTGAAAACAAAAACGAAACTTCAGAAAGTATTTAACCGAGGAAGTGAAAGATCTATACACTGAAAATTATAAAACATTGATGAAAGATATTGAAGAGGAAACAACTGAGTGGAAGATATTATGTGATCACAGATTGGAAGAATCGATACTGTTAGAATGCACACATCACCCAAAGAGACCTAAAGATTCAGCGCAATTCCTCTGCAAATTAAAAAAATCCTAAAATTCATATAGAACCATTCTGTTAATGTATTCTAGCTAACCAGACAGGCCCTTGCAAGATTCTTAGAGTTCATAATGCCTGACCCTATCAAGTAAGAACCATGCTGAGTTGTTAGCCCCAGCTGTTGTTACTCCTGGGTCAGAATACCCCCCTAACCCTTCTGACTCTCCCTCTAGAAAAGATCTTTTTGGCCACTTTGCAAAGATAATTCCACTGCCCTGTACCAAGGCTGGTAGATGGAAACTTCCAGGTGCCAAGTTATCACAAACCTGTTCTACTTGCTTAATCTCATCCAGCTAAATATCTCCTCTTCTGAGGTCGTAGAACATTCAGTACTTGGGGATTATCTAAGTAATGAACTATAAGATTCTTACCACTATTGAAATGAATTAAACCACTCTCCCAACTTTAGCAGAGACATTTGCTTTGTGTCCATTGCTTTTTGACAAATCATAACTTAGACAAAATTCTATCTGAGCAGTAATGCCTCAAGCTTTTCTTGGGTTCTCTACCCAAGGTGCCTTTATCTTACCCATTTTACATTTATACTAACTGTTTTGCCTTTTGTGATGTTATCAAGGACACTCTGCTCTTCCTTTCTGTCAAAAACTGACGTAGCCATCAAGGTTTGTTGTTAGAGTGGTACTTAGAATAACATCTGTTCCCCTTACCCTGGCCTCCTGAGCTTTCCACAGCCTGCTTTCCTAACCTCATCCTGTTCCCGTGGCATTCTTTCTGGTCTTTATACCCATCCAGCTTCTTCCCACCTTAGGCCACCTTACTTCTTTGTGGGTAGGGTGCTGAAGGCTTGCCTTCTATGGCTCTGGATTAAGGCATTGTAGTTTCTTTTTGTTGTGAAAATGATGCAGTCATTTCCTTGAGTTCAAATGCCTTTAGTTCTCTGCTGGTGTCTTTGGCGCAAACATGGAAATTGAAGTCTTGGATTTTTTTGTTTTTGTTTCTTAATCAGGGTTCTCATTTTTTGGCTTTGAAAGCACAAGCTCATTAGAGACTTTAGGGTATTGAAATTTAGTAATTTCAATAAAAGATCAGGCAATAAAAGATCAGGGCTTTGAATGACATTCATACTCATGCCCTTGCATTAAGACTTGTTTCCTGGCCTGCTGCTGGTTATTTTTCTTTATATCCCCTTGTTTGTTGCAGAGACTTGTTGCAATTGTTGTAAATGTTTATATCTACTTATTAGAGTGATTACTTTGCATTTATGTCTCAGCAGTATGCATACTGTAACTCACACAAACTGTGAGCTGTTAAAAATGACTGCTGGGCCTGAGTTAATTAAAAATACAGAGGAGGCTGAATCTTATTGTGGGTGTAGCATCAGGCTGTTTGGACAGGGGTTTTTATATATTATGAAGTAGAAAATGGAAACAATAAAAAAGAGAAAAGCATTGTATCTGGATAGAGCCTCATGCTGGAAACACAGTTGCTAATTTTTATGCAACAGAATAGACAGTTTGTGTTTGATTATGATTCTCCTTTTCTGAAATTTATACTCCAGCAAGCACAAGGCAGGATGGAGATTTTTAATGCCATGTCCAAATTTCTTTCTCTGTCGTCCTCCACACTACCTGTACCCTCCTATTTTTTTTTTTTCTCCTCAGTGAAGGACAGTGTTAGCAGCAGCAACAGCACTTGAATTAACTTAATTTATTTTTCTGTGTGTTTGCACAATGGTTCAAGGTCCATAGCAAGGTGAATTTTTTCTCAAACAATACATACCTTCTCCAGCTGCAGAGATCAGCCAAGGGTAAAAGTACCGATTACTGGAAGTCATTAGAATCCCCTTCCTTTGCTTCTTTTAGAAAGCAGTTGCTTATTGCCTGAAACGAGAGATCTTTCTCTGATCCACATGGTGAGAGGCAATTTCAGCATATATGTTATGGGGAGTTAATTTATCATCACAGGCAATTCTAGACTGCTTGGATGGTCCACTTTTATGATCATTAATTGCCGACACATTTTCCAAAAATGATAATGGTATGCTGTTCAGGTTAAAGTATTATTTTAAAAATCCTAGTTTTGGCTTTTGTAGTTCCCCAGTGGCCTAGTGGGTTATTAATCGGTCGTCATCATTGCTTTGGCTCAGGGTCACTGCTGTGGCACAGGTTTGATCCCTGGCCCAGGAGCCTCCACATGACACAGGCACAGCCAAAACAAAACAAAACAAAACAAAACAAAACAAATGTTGGCTTTTAATGAATCTAAAGAGAGTTCTTTTAATTTAAGGTAAATTAAAGTTTTCAAGTTTTTATTGTAGGAAAATTATTTTCTGTTATATAACCCCCCTTCTCAGTGAGAAAAAATGAATCATTGAGGATGACAAGAAAAATAAAATTTTAAGGTATTTAAAGATTGCTATCCAATGGACTATAAGGAAGCAGAGAAAGTTTCTGGTTTCTTGCTTGGGTGGTTGGGCTGACTGTGTCACTCCTTTTTTTTTTCTTTTAGGGCTGCGCTCGCGGCGTATGGAGTTTCCCAGGCTAGGGGTCTCATCGGAGCTGTTTCTGCCAGCCTACACCACAGCCACAGCAAGGCCAGATCCAAGCCGTGTCTGCAACCTACACCACAGCTCATGGCAACGCCAAATCGTTAACCCACTAAGCAATGCCAGGGATTGAACCTGCGACCTCATGGTTCCTAGTCGGATTCTTTAACCGCTGCACCACGATGGGAACTCCTGACTGTGTCACTCTTAACTGAGGTATGAGCTATAGGAGAAAGATGACTTGTATAGACTAATTGCCAGCAGGGGTGAGTTTGTAGATTGTTGAGTTGGAGATGCCCACTAGGCAGTGAGGTAAGTGTCTAAGTCATAAGGATGATTGACTGTTTATTCCACTGTTGCTAGAGTTGATTTCCTTTATCTAACTTGCTAGGTCATACCCTGTCTTTCCCTCCCTTCCCACCCCCTGTTCTGTAGCCTATCCAAAGTTATGTAAGAGGATGACATTCCCTGATATAAGGAAGAGTTCTTTGGTCAAAGACCTGTTGAAGAGTTGTAGCCACCTATTAGAACCACCAACATGAGTCTGGAATTCAAATGTCAAATCTAGCCATTTAGGTGCAGTTGTTTTAGGCACATCCCAGGGGTAATGGATGGCAAAAGAGAAATTTGCCAACAAGAGTCAATTCCAGGCACATGCTTTATGAGAGCAGAGGACATGAGGGAAGTGCATGCATCTGAACTGGTGCTTCCTTCCTCCTGTTCCCTTGCAGGCTGTTGTCAGGGTGGATGCTAGGATTATCAGTCCGCTTGTGATGAGCATCATCCACGTCACAGAAAATGGCAATAAGCACTAGGAAGGATAAGCACTTGTAGGCATTATTACCAGGCAGAATTTCATCAAAGAATGGCGTTTTCACGGGATGGCTAATAATGGGAAGAGAGTCACTTTCCAGGTGACTTAATGGAGACGCTACAAATAAAAGCCCTTAAAAACGGTGTTGAGCTATTGAAAACTGCATTGTAATGGCGGAAGAGATTGATAAAAAAATAGAGGGAATATATTTATTCCATTAAAACTAAATAATGGGGTAAAAGTGTAAAGAGGAGCCAGGGTACTTTGACAAGTGAACCCGTCTTACTGCTTTGGCTCATAGGACATTTTTATTTTCTATTGAAATTCTGTCTTAAAAATAAAGATTATTTTATTATGAAAAGTCGATACCATTAGAGTTGGCAATCAAATACACTTAAAGTGCATGGTTTATCTTTTTGATGATATTTCTTAGTTGAAAGTATCTGTATTATAATAATAGAGGACAGTTATGATTATTTTTATTGTCTTTGATATTTAATAGAATGGGACCCTTGGCTTCAAAATGCTTTATTAGATACATAAATATTCTATCATTTGTGCCCTTAAAAATTATATACATATTTATATGTCTGGTAAGTGAAATTCAAGGAATTTTTAGAATTACAGCTGTGTCTTTTTAGAACCATTAGTTTAATACTTTGACTTTTTTTCACTGATTATACAACTTATTTTTCTAACTTATTATAATAATATTTCACACTTTATTAATCTGTTCTTTTTTAGTAACTGCTTTTCTGGTGTTCATAGGCCTAACACCCGTAAAATGCAAAATTGGAGATACCTCCTCTTTCTAATATTGGATTTTTTTAACATAAATATTGATGTTTGCATTTCACCAAGATAAAAAAACGAACATTTTAATCATTTTTGTGTTTATCTTATGAATTCTAGAAAATTTCTCATTAAATAGACTTGTTATATTTAAGAGGATTTCAGTAGACTGATAAAAGCCTTATTCTATGTTTATGTATGCATATATATATATTTATATACATATATATTTAATTACAGAGATACCCTTGAGCCCATAAAGCATGACAGCCAAGCAGGTCAATTTCTTAAACAGCAGTATTTCATTCAGTACCTTGGTGGTTGTAATTAACGTTTCTGTTTAGTTCTAATTATAGTTTTTGTATCACAGCCATTATGCTAATGGTGTTATTCAGTAGTATGTGAGATTGCATTCATTATCACTGGTGAATTAAACCTTTATTAAAGAAAAATTCCCTCAGGCCTCATTCTAGAGTTAAGTAATTATTCATTTGGTTTTATCCTAGCAATTAGCTTATATACTGTAGCACTCATTATTGAGTTTCTATACCTCACTGAATGAGATTAACCCACCATGGTAAATAAATGCCTAACAGCTCCCAAGCTCACAATGTGTTGCTTTTTAAGCATATTATTATATCACAAAATAAGGAATCAGAATGCACTGAAGCAGCTTTCAGGCTTCCAGCAAATAATGTACTTGCTGGGAAGACTATGTTGGACATTTTGTGTTTATTTCAGAACTGAAAAAACAAAATGCAGTTGAACCCCTCCAACGCTAAGTTCACCTTTGTGGGTGTATATTTTCCTTTGTTTAATTCCATTCCATTACTTGCTTGCTTGTTGTATTATGTTACTCTGCCCATTTGATGTTGATAAAAGCCTCTTTCAATAGTACAGACGCTAAATAGAACATCCAATTAGATCTCCTCTCCAAATGTATTTGGAGAGGCTAGATCACTGAAGTCTTTTAGCTGGATGAGATCCTGAGCCATTCATTATAAATCCCTAGACTTGGTTTGATCTATAGTTTTAGTAAAAATATTTTAAATGAATGCTCTGCTTTTTAACATTAGCCATTCATTCGCCCCAAAGGTCTACCTTCTGACTGTCCTGTAGAAAAGACCACCCATGTTTTCAAGTTTCCACATTGATTGCCAGCTGACATTACCTTCTGAGAGGAAGTGACTGCTGTTGCCTTTTCTCTCTTGGGGAATGAGTGTACCTACTCTGCCTCCTCTATTTTTTTTTTCTTCTAGATTTATGTAGTTCATAAGATACTGCAAATTAAAGTGTAAAGCGGAGCCCTTTTCGGTCGTATTTGCCTCTTTTCAATACCTAAGAAGAGAATTATCACTTTTCTTTTTATTGCAATCTGGAGTCTGCATATTAGGAGACAACCTCAGAAACAGTAGCATGAAGTTTGTTATCATGGCAGTGATATATCTGAAAGGATGCTATTAACAACTTTTCATAATGTATGTATATCCTGGTTCTGAAATGAAAACTGTATGAAAATGAATTTATAAGTTTCAAAATGTGGTTGTTTCCAGTTCCTAGTCTATCACAAATATGAAAGTAGTTTGCTCATTTTAGCATAACTTTTTTAGGCATATTTTACAACCAGGATATTCCTTATGGTATTAGATTATCGATAAATATTTGTAAGGCACATTAATGTATTTATTTCTGTGTCATTTTTGAGTAAATAAATAGTGTATGGTAGCCATATGTTTTTCACGTCAGTACAGGCACTGAAATCCTTAATTGTATAGAGTATCAACAAACTCATACCAAGAGTTTTATATGTTAAAAGAATCCACTGTCAAGAAAAAGTCTATGAAAACATTTTTGTATCTGTGTATCTATCTAATTGTCTTTTAAAACCACTATTTTTAAATCACAGTGATTAGGGGGCGGATCTCCTGATGGCATATTAACAATGCTTATACTATTTAAACGGAAGACAAAAGTCTTTTGTTCAATAGTCATGTAAAGTCATGTAAAGACTGTCCTTTAATATCTGCCAGTGACCTTTAATTGCAGATCTGCTTATTGGCTTATTGCTCTTTGTCCTTTATACCTTGTCCAATGTCTCCGCAGACGTTATTTTTCTGGATATCATCGTGTTCCCTCTGTGACAGTTGTTATTCCAGAAGGTCTAGGCATGCAGCATACTATTGATATCAAGCTTTGGTACAGTGTCGTGAGCCTCATCTTAGGCTCTTTGCACATGGCTGTCACCCTCTTGGTTCTGCCTAGACCTTCACTCCATCACCCTGTTCCAGGCCAGGGGCTGCGGCTCCCTCTGCCTGGCAAGGATGCCTACCATGCTCTCTCACAGCTAGTGACTTCAGGACTACCTTGTTCAGGAAAGGAAAGGAGGAAAAAGAAGAGGGGACTCCCCAAATTGGTAACTTGGCTCTGCCATTAAAATTAATATGACTGTGGCATTTCCGTTGTGGCTCAGCGGAAACGGATCTGACTAGTATCCTTGAGGAGGCAGGTTCGATCCCTGGCCACGCTCAGTGGGTTAAGGATCCAGTGTTGCTGCGAGTTGTGGTGTAGGCCGGCCCCTAGCCTGGGAACCTCCGTGTGCCATGGGTGTGGTCCTAAAAAGACTCCTCCCCCCAAAAAAATTAGTATGACTGTGAATGTAACTTTACCTGTTTCCCTTCCTTTAATGGAAATAATGAGTGCCTTTCTCCTAGAGTGGCAAAGAAGATCAATGCATTGTAAATGTCAAACCCTTAGAACAGGGACTGGCAAATAGTAAATACCTCCCAAATGTTTGAGGTTTATAATTATGATCATCACTATTGTTTTAAAATTTCAGTGACATGCCCAAAATATCCTAACTTGGGCCGTGTGGCAGAACCAGGGCCTATGACATATACTCCTGGAAAAATCATTTTTTGTTTTTCCTCTGTACCCTGTGCCATTTGGGATCAACTCTTTTGAACAATAAATACATCATTTTTCTTGCTGAATCTCTCTCTCATACTTAAGTTAACAGGGTCAGTATGATCAGTCATTGGCATTAAGTGACTCAAATAGGAATTGCTCCTATTATACTCTTGGGGGTTTTCTATTCCTGCTATGTTTTCTCTCCAGCAGCAACACTTGTCCCTATTTTGAGGCAGAGAGACCTGAATGATTCTTTGCTTCTAAGACCTGGAATTCTTGCCTCCTTCGATTCCACTGAAACTAAGACTCACATTTACCACCATCAGTTATGATTTCTTAAGTGACTGTATTATTAGAAGTTTAGGAGACAGTGTGCAGTCTACATGGTTGCATTTTACTTGGAA
This sequence comes from Catagonus wagneri, assembly GCA_004024745.2. NCBI lineage: Eukaryota > Metazoa > Chordata > Mammalia > Artiodactyla > Tayassuidae > Catagonus > Catagonus wagneri. The sequence continues at coordinate 16,746,394 of PVHT020000257.1, read as the reverse complement.
AAGTAACAAGCATATATATTCCATGTATCCCAAGTCATCATCACCCTGTGGGTACAAATAAAGTCACATTAATATCAATATCCAAATCTCACCTGCTTATAACCTGAACTAATTGCAAGGAGTTCTGTACCTATCAGAAAACTTCACCCCATATGTTCCTGGAAGACCCTAGAAGGACTCGTACAGATTCTCATGCTCGAGCGCACTTGTACCCTCCTTTTGTCCTCAGATCCCTTGAAGGAGGCTTGGGCCCTTGTGCTGTTCCCTGCTGCTTCAGTCTCCATGAAATTCTCCTGAGTGTGTTTCCTGGCGTCCAAAACTGCAGAACCCTAGAGGGTACCAGACTTGCCATGTTCCCTCCAAACCTCACAAAGCTAGAACTTTGAGTTTTGGTGTCTTAATGGGGAGACTCTTCTTCTGGCTAATTCTGTATCGTGACACTCTTGTGACTTGGTACCTGGACTGCAGAGTTTGAGCCCCATGTCTCATGATGCCCTGTAGCCCTTTGCTAGACTCAGGTCCATCAGCTCTTGTTCCAGGTTGAGGGATAGCCCCAGGTTGGAGGCTGTGAGGTCTGCATCCCTTCCAGTGGGTAAATTCTCAGACCTGCCCTTATCTGGACAAAAATGACAAGTCCTATTGTTGCTAAGCCTGCTGCCCACCTCTTGTCAAAGACTGCTGAAACTCTTGCTCCTTAACCTTCAGTCACGATGGCTTTCTTTCTCTTCTCTGAACGTGATTTGGAGGCTTTTTATATGCTTCTCCATTATCTAAAATCATAATGATAATAGTAATAGTTGGTACTTATTGTACAACTTAGAACAGTGCCTGTCCCTGGCACTATTCTAAGTAACTTACAGGTGTCTCCTTGTCTAATTCTTCCAGGTAACTCCATGAAATAACTTTTATTATTGATTGATTGATTGATTGATTGATTGTCTTTTTGCCTTACCTAGGGCCGCACCCGCGGCATATGGAGGTTCCCAGGCTAGGGGTCTAACAGGAGCTGTTGCTGCCAGCCTTCGCCACAGCCACAGCAATGTGGGATCCGAGCCGCGTCTGCAACCTACAGCACAGCTCACAGCAACGCCGGATCCTTAACCCGCTGAGCAAGGCTAGGGCAACCTCATGGTTCCTAGTCAGATTTGTTAACCACTGAGCCATGACGGGAACTCCTGTTATTAATCATTTAGAGAGTAATAAACAGAGACACATAGCTTGAGAAATTTGCTCAAGGTCACCCATTTGACAGTGTAGACCCCGGGTAACGAGAGGCCAGAATCCTGCACTCTTCTGCACCACACTAAGATGCCCATGCCTTTCTGCGTGGCTCCCTCTTGCTAATCCCTTCACAGCAACACTGCTCTCTGGAATAATCTTGTTTACCTTTTGGTGTTGTTTCTTTCAGGAATATAAGCTGCCTGACCACAAAGTGTACTTACTGTGTGCCAGGGTGTATTCTAGAGGCTTCACCTAGACATTCATATAATCCTTAAAAATATGAAGTAACTTGCCTGAGGTCACACAGCCACTAGCTGTTATAGCCAGAATTTAAACCCATGCAGCCTGGCTCCAGAGTCAGTGCCACTAACCATTCAGTTCCTCCTGCTTCCTAGTGAAGGGGGGATCTGCTTCTTTTAAGATCGTACCTGGATCATCAGTCCGGGAACCCATAGGGCTACTTAATATCTGCTGAACTATTAAGTCAGTGAGCTAATCCACCTTTTCATCAGTCAATTGCCAAAGTATAAGCCCTCATCCCGATAATATTTTACTTTCCTTTCCCTGATTCATCTCTTCTCCCTTTATGAGAACCTAAAATTTTCCACTGTGCCCTTGCAACTGCTGGCTTGGTTTTTGCCTGTCAATGTCCTTTGCTGATTCCTGCTCTTCTCCTGACCATCTTAGTATTGCGATGCCCCAATCCCCAGTCCTTGGTTCTCCTCTCTTCTCTCATCATATTCACTGCCTTGGTGATCCCTTCCCTCTCAAGGCTTTAAATAACATGTGTATGCTGATCACTTGTGAATTTCCATTTCCAGCCCAAGCCTCGCTCCCAGCTCCAGGCTCATGTATATATCTGCAGAGTCTATAAATCTACTCAGATTCAACAGATTGTCTATATTCAGTATATCCAAAATAAATTCCTCATCTCCTGGTTCAAATTGGCCCCATTTACATTCTTGCCGTCTCAATTCATGTCAATACATGACCCATACAGAAGAAAACAGAAGAGGCATCTCCTTTGATGAGATCATTGCATTTGTCTTAGTGCAAACCAAGCAAGCACTTAATAACTGAGTGCTATTATTACTATACCTCAATATGTGCCAAGCATGAATAAAGAAGGCTCTTAGACTGTTTGATACATGCAGCAGACTTCCTTCATTGGAGGGGCTTGCAGCGTTGTGGGAGGGAGCTGGACTGATAAACCAGTGAGGGTGACCATGTGTCTGAGCTGGTAAGATGGATGTATGCATGTGAAATTGTTCAAAGCCCCATCCCAAGTTGATTTACTGAAGCAGTATCTGTGGCCATGAAAAGGATGTATTGAGTCAGCCTGGGTTTTAATTCTACTTTATTCAGCATTATCTATTTATGTTTTGAAAATTTGATGAGCAAACCTGTATTTCAATTGTTGTAAACAAAGTCAACATTCTGAGCTTCATTAACCATTTGTATGTCTTCTGCAGTTAATTTTGGATAACTCTTTTCACTGTTTCTCCTATTTGCTAGATTTTTAAAATAGATTTGTTAGAGCTCTTACTAATCCTTTATTATATAGGTTACAAATATTTTCTCCCTATTCTTTGCATTTGATGTGTGGTATTTTTATTGTCATTTGGTTCAAAATGAGTTTCTACTTTCTATTGATGTCTATCACCTATCATTTGTCTCAGAGTGCATGGCTTAATTTCCAAACATTTGTGGATTTACTAGTTATCTTTTAAAAATTGTTGATTTCTAGCTTAATTTCACTAAGGCCAAAAAACATACTTTTTATTATTATTATTATTTTGGCTGCCCTGAGGCATATGGAATTCCTGGATCAGGGATTCAGCGTGAGCTGCAGTTGCAACCTAAGCCACAGCTGCAACACCACCAGATTCTCAACCCACTCTGCCAGGCAGGGGATCAAACGTGTGTCCCAATGGTCCAATATGCCACCAATCCTGTTGCACCACAGTGGTAACTCCTACTTTCAGTTATTTTGTCCCTTTAACACCTGTTGCAATTTGCCTTATTGCCCATTGTATGGTAATTTTGGGTAAATGTACTAATTTGAAAATAATATGCATATTAGGTCAAGATTTTTAATTATACTGTTCATATCTTCTGTAATCTTATCAATTATTCTATTGAAATATTGTTAATTTACATTATTAGGTTCATGTGTCTAGACTTGTGATTCAGTATATTTACAGATTATACTCCATTAAGAGTTATTACAAGATAATGGGTCTAAATCACTGTGCTATACACTCCATCCCAGTTGCTTGTCTCTTTTTTACATAGTAGTTGTATTTGTTAATCCCATGCCCCTAATTTGTCCCTCCTCCCTTCTCTCTCACTTTCGGTGACCACTAGTTTGTTTTCTATGTCTGTGAGTCTGTCTCTGTTTTGCATATACATTTATTTGTATTGTTTTTTAGATTCCACATATAGGTGATATCATACAGTATTTATCTTTGTCTAACTCATTTCACGAAGCCTAATATTTTCTAGTTCCATCCACATTGCTGCAAATGGCAGAATTTTATTTTTTATGGGTGAGTAGTATTCTCTTGTATATGTACATACCATATCTTCTTTATTCATTTGTCTGCTAATGGGCGCCAAAGTGGCTTCCATGTCTTGGCTATTGTAGATGGTGCTGCTATGAATACTGAGGGGCAGAAATATTTTTAAATTAGTGTTTTTGTTTTTTCTGGACATATATCCAGGAGTAGAATTGCTGAATCATAAATTAGTCCTACTTTTAGTTTTTTTGATGAACCTCCATACTGTTTTCCATAGTGGCTGCACCAATTTATATTCCCACCAACAATGTGCTTTTATCTGCATCCTCTCCAGCGTTAGACTTTTTGATGATGGCCATTATGAAAGCATGATATGATATATAATTGTTGTTTTGATTTGCATTTCTCTGATTGTTAGCCATGTTGAGCATTTTTCATGTGCCTGTAAACAATCTGTATGTCTTTTCTGAAAAAATATCTATTCAGATATTCTTCCCATTTTTTGATTTGGCTGTTGATTTCTTTTTGACATTGCATTGTATGAGCTGTTTATGTATTTTGAATATTAACCTCTTTCTAGTGATAGCATTTGCAAGTATTTTTCTCAAACTCAGTAGGTTATCTTTTCATTTTGTCAGTGATTTCATTTGGCGTGCAAAAAGCTTTTAAGTTTAATCAGGTCTCATTTATTTAGGTTTCCTTTTATTTCTTTTGCCTTAAAGTCATGAAATGAAGATCTTCTCATTGTTTCTTAGTTTGAATACTTTTTTTCATTTTCTAAAAAGAGTTTAATGAGAACTTTGCAAGGACCCCTTGGAGAAGGGCTCATACCCAGGTCATTCCTCCCATCGGCATTGATGGCCCTTTGTTAGAGGACATACTGCATCTTCTCTTGTTAGTGCCTTGATGCATTTCCCTAGTGCTTGGATATGTTTACTTCCTTCTTTCAAGATCTGTGGCAAAACTTGACCACACATTCCTCCCCAACCCCTTAGTATTTCTGTGCTCCTTGATCTCAGAAAATGGGGAACATAAGAAGGCAGTCCTTCTTTTTCCACCTGGAAGTTCTCTCTCATGTAATTTTTCATCATCCCCTATGTTCTTTTTCTCTGCTCTAGAAACACGGAGGCAGGTCTGTAAGCACAATGCCTAAGAGAAAGCCAACTAGGAACCCCCAAGTCAAGTTTCACTTCTTTCAGAGACCACCATTAGTTATAGCCAGTTCCTTGGAATCTTTCTCACTTAACCTTGAAGAGATCCCCAAGAGGTTAGGAGAAGGAGCAGATTTACTGCGGTGGTCTTCCCTGAGAGACATCTTCATTTCCCCCAGAGGTGATGGTGGTTGTGTAGTGAGGTGAGTCTTAGGGGAGTTGGCACTGGTTCCATCATGTACATCTCTCAGCAAGCCTGGAGGGGAGATAGTCTCTACATTTTCTAGTTTTCTAAACTTAAAGTGTAGTGCATCAGCTTCTTGTACCCATCTCGAGTCTTAGTTACCAATTTTATCACTTGACTCCTAATATCATTCCATCATCTATAGAAACATTGTGCTTTTAGCAGGAATGCCACAAGGGTTTATGTTTCAATTAAAAGCTTGTGTGTTATTTATATAAACTGTGCTTTTCAAGGCACATATTTCACATTTTCTTTTAGGTAACTGATTTAAGAATCAAAATGTAAATCTGTCTTTCTCTTCCTTGAATTTTTTTCTTATTTTTATATCTAGTAGTCTAAGAAGAGACATATAAGAGATTAGCATTTAAATGTCATTTCTTCTTTTTCTTTACATACTGTTTTGAATATGTTGTCAATTCTTATATTAATAGTTTGTGCATTTGCACAGGATGGTTAGTATCACAGATGCAATGAAAATGGGGCAGGACAAAAGCAATACAATAAAATCCTGGTTTTATTCTGTCTGTATCTCTATGTACATGTCCTATATCTAGACTTCATAACTATTCCCATTCAGCTTCATATTATGATTTTTATTTGTAAACTACCAAGCAGTTAGGGGAGGACTGACCCCTGAGAGAGCCAATATAAAATTTAATTTATCAAGAATTTTAAATTATTCAAGAAATCAAATTTTTAGAAATTAAAACTTCAGTTCCTTAGTCACACTAAGCACATGTCTAGTACTCAAGAGCCACAAGTTGCTAGTAGCTACCATATTAGGCGGCACGAATATAGAACATTTCCGTCATCGCAGGAGTTCTGTTAAGTAGCACAGATCATACAGAACTAGAGCCCTGGGGAAAATACAGATATCCTATGTAGGCCAGGCAATCTCAAAAGGATCCAACAAAAGCAGTAATTGGAGGTACAATTAGACAAGTTAAGTCTGCTTGAGAAAGGCTTAGTGGTTTACCAGAGGTAAGAAAGGTATGGCGTCTGAGGGTGTGAGAACAGGCAGTAGTCAGAGGTCAAGCCAATGAAATCAGACTAGTCTGATAGGGGAGTGGCTTTAGGGGCTGGGCACATAATCCAGAGAGCTCTAGATCAAAGCAGAATGGTTCTAATCCTAGATGGGACGAAGCACATACAAGATACTGTTAAGAATTTAACTAGGGGGATTAGGAAGACGCTCCTGGGTTTTGGATTTGGAGTGATTTCAAGATGAATATTGTGGTTTATTTATGAGGACCTAGTCTGGAAACCAATTAGTAGAATTAGATTATAATCTCAGAATAGGGCTGATTTGAGAGCAATTCAGCTCCTTCTGATTAAGGATGTGATGGAAAGCAGAACCCTGAGGTAGGATTTCGTGTCCTTTCTGTGGATTGGTGGGTATGGACAGTTTGAGATAAATAGTCCATTTTAATTAGCTGAGTAGCAATATTACATGTACAATAAAAGAGGGAAAAGATGAATACCACAAAGCTTTATAATTCTGCCTTTTTACCCAACCTAGAAAAAAAATATGCAATTTGCTCTAATTTCTTATCTGATGAACTACTTTGAGATTCAAGCTTTCTTTCCAAGCGGCATGATTAGGAACTTTCTAAAAGATTCCTCCTTATCAGGTCTACCGGTGTTATTTTCATGTTTTACTTTTGAACTTTTTTTTTTTACAGTTACGTCTGAGTTATTTCTCCAGAAATGCTGAACATCTGGTATGATAATTGTAATCATTCTTTTATATTCATTATGATTTTAATTTTGATTCCCAGCCGTCGTATTTTGAAATACCATATTTGCTTTAAGTTACCTAATCAAAATGCTATAGGTATCTTGTAAAAGAACAATGAGTTCATTTTAAAGGGAAACAAGATAAAAACCCATATGCTTAGTATTGATACAGTAGTTACAATAATGCCCTATTTAGGGAGTTGTAATTTAGCCATCATGATTTCCTTACCAGTTGTTCTCCATTCCTCGGGGATTAAGAATAGGGTTTCCATGGTAATTCTGGATTCTAAAAATCCTCATCTTTTCCCTAAATGGATAGTAAATAGTTTGAATAGAAAATGGCCTGTCTGTTAGCCAGACATACTTCAATGTTGTAAGAAGGAGAAATACACTACCTGTTTAAAAATAGACTAGTTGCAGGGTACTATAATAGGTTCCAAGCCTGTAAAATCACAACCCCTTGATTGCCAGTGTTAACAAAAGCTTGTTCTTTAATTACCTGTATTGCATTCGGCTTCTGTTTCCTTCCAAAACCCAATTATGGCTAATAGCAGCAGTAAGCTGTACTCCTGTTGTTTATGGCAGTTCCTTTTAAAATGCTCTATTTGACAGTCATTTGTCTTCATAACTTAATTGATCAGGTTCAGATTTTCACTGGACACCTTGCCTGTGTATACAAATGGAATTATTATATAACGCTTCTGTCTCTTTTATATTTCCTAACCAGGGGCTGTTCTCTACAGGATGGAAATCATGCTATTTTCCTAAACTCTTTCTAACAGTTTTTTTTTAAATGCAGTAATTCCAACACCTCAAGCCACCAAAGGGATATTTTGAAATTTGTAGAAAGAGGATGGAGAACTTTTATTTATCCCTTCCTCCTACAAATCCATTTTCTCCCAGTGTGCTGTTCATTGCCTAATCATTCTCTGCAGCTCAGATTCATATGTTCTCCTGCAGAGACTAGCGGTCTGCCTTCTAAAGTTGAATCCAGAATAATTCAGCAGTCTAATTTCCGATTTAATTTTGCTGCTGTCCAGCTGTGGTGTAAACCCAGCTCTGAGAATTAAATGTAACTTGTGGCACTTTGCCTCAGTTGAAAATACTTATGTCTCTAATCCTCGTGCACACCAGAGTCATTGTTTCCATGATAGCTAATGGGCTCCAGGTGGAAAATGGAGAAAAAGATACATGTAAGATAAACAAGAAAAGACAGAAATTCAAACAGTAGGAAACAGTCCTACTGCTTTATTGAAAATTAACTTCAGCTTACTGTAGGGGCTGTTGTGAGATGAGAAAAGAGAGTGGTTTTTCATTTGCATCCATTCCTCTAACGCTTCTTCTTCTGCCTCCCATGCCTTTAGACTAGTCAAGGAAACACAAGGATGGTAAGACAATGGGACTGGGCTGCCATCCTGTACTGTTACTTGTCACTATTTTGACTGTATCATTTTCTAAAGAGGTATTATTCTAATTTTGATCTATCCCTGAAAAAGACGTTTCCCCCCATTGGCTACTCAGCCTGTGGGAACCTTTCCATTCAGTGTTCATTGGTATCGGTGACACTGTCATTTGGACTTATGTTAGAAAAGCATCATCTCAAGCTCCACATCAGACCGACCAAATCAGGATGTGCTTTTGAGCGGCACAGATGTAGAACATGATGTTGATAAAATCTCCAAAGAATTCATAGATGACTTAATAGATATTACATATAAACTCTTTTAGATACAGAGCATCTAGAGAGGTGATATATATGCAATATACACACATTAAGTGTGTATATACATAATATAGATGCAATATAAGTCTGTAAAAGCATCTGATTTTTATAGGGTAGGAAGGCTATCTTACTTTCTCATCTACTAATACTTGATTTAGCTTTGGGTTTTTTTTTTTACTCTTTTTTAATTTTAGATTTTTAAAAATTTTATTAAAGTATAGTTGATTTACAATGTTTCAGCTGTACAGCAATGATTCAGTTCTATTCTTTTTCAGATCCTTTCCTGTTATAGGTTATTATAAGATATTGAATATAGTTCCCTGTGCTATATAATAGGTCCTTGTTGTTTATCTAAATGTAATACATAGTGATGTGTATCTGTTAATCCCAAATCCTCCTGTCCTTCCCCTTTGGTAACCTCAAGTTTGTTTTCCATGTCTGGGAGTCTGTTTCTGTTTTGTAAATATGTTCCTTTGTATCACTGTTTTAGATTCCACATATCAGTGATTTCATATGATATTTACACTTCATTATGTAGGTCCATCCATATCACTGAAAGCCTTCAATTTTTTTGGCTTCATGTTACCATTGATAGGAAACTTGCCACACTAGAGTGTTTCTTCCTTTTTCCCAATTTTAAAATTGAAAATAAAAGGTGATATGTTTTCCTCATGTTTCTTTGATGTTTTCTAATCTAGTCTGACACAAAGACAGACTTTCATATTTTCTAATCTAGTCTGACACAAATAAAAACAGACTTTCATAAGCATATTGGATGTTTTTTTCATTCTTATCAGGAAGAAGTGATTCTTGATTTTATAAAATGGTAAAAATGGCTATGAGATGTTATCTTACCATGAACAGTAGTGTTTCATGTGCTTCTTTACCATACTTTAATTATGTAATTTGACATTGATTTTTTTTTAACAGAGGAAATTTTCAAAGTGCTGTAAGGGTGGTATGTCAAGGGGTCAAGCAGGAATTTTGAAAATTAATACTTGCTTATTTTAGAGCAGACATTTTTATTCCATTAGAAATAAAGATTTTCCAGTGGCTTTCAGTACCTTTTACCCTACATGACAGTAGTTAGTATTAAAAAGCATTAAAGCTGTCTGTGTCCATAGGTTAATTTATACTGTCAGTCATTTGATCCAGCCTCCTTCCTTCCCTTCCTTCTTTCCTTCCTTACTTCCTCCCGCTTTCCCTCTTTCCTTTTTTCCCAATATATTAGTATTGATCCTCTTGGATGACACTCTCTGTTACCAAAAAATTCCAATCTTGATCCCAGAGATTTTTTTTTTGGTCACCCTAGAGTGGATTTTTGATACAGCTAAAAGAAAACGTACATGTGCCCACCCATCTTTAAAACTTTGAAACCAAGTTAATTAAGTAAAAAGGTGTTTCTTATTTTATTTTTGCAATTACTTCTTTATGGTTCTCTTCTAAGTTAATCTAATGGTCAACGTTTATTGAGTAGCTACTAAGTGCCAAGCATTGGGAAGACAGGGGTAAATGGCTGAGAATGCTATATCAGACCTTAAGGGGAGAAAATGTGCTACATACCTTAACACAGAGCATCCTTTGCTTTCATCCTCTTGTCTGTTTTATCCCACTGAAGGCAGAGAAATAATAATTATATTACATTCATTTTGAATATATAATCATGCTACAGACTATTACCATAGGGAATATAATGTTTCTTGAGCTATTTATACTTTTTTGTTTGTTTCAGTGTAGTGAAAGCCAGTCTATGAAACATATGGAAACATATTCAAGGCATCAACCAGGGAGTCATACTCCCCCGGCACAATAATCTTGTGGTGCTGAAAGTGAACGAACAGTAACAGAAAACTTCCATGTAGCTTTATTCTTGTGGCTTACATTTGACATTTACCAGACTAGATGGCTGCCTCGGGCACCCAAACGAGAAACTAATCCATAGTAAAGCATAATCCCAAACCTAATACTTTGCAGAGGATCATGGAAAATAAATAGTATTTATCTGCTGGATTTGTTTCTAACCTGTAACTCAATTATAAGATTTCCCTATTTCTTCCCACTTGGAGAAAAGACTTTGCAACTAAAATATTAAATTCTGAATTAATGCTCAAAATGTTTGACACAAAACTAAATTGTCTCTAAGAAGAACATTGGATAAAATGGCTTGAATCTCTCTTTTCTAATCTTCTTCTTAAGAAAATTAACTCCCAAGTTGTTTTTTGGTCTCTCGAACTAGATATTAACAAATTAAAACCCCCACACAGCAGGGTTACTAAGATTGGAATTTAAGAAAAGTTAAAAAAAAATTAAAACCTAAGAGTATTATAAACACTTTAGAATATAAGTGCTGTCAATATTTTCATTTACTTTTTATTGCTTTTCATTAATCTTGGCCCCTAAATTTATTTACTGGGCATATATATTCTTATAAATTTTAGGTAAGAGGTCTCATCATCATTTTTTCTTGTCTTTTTTTTTCTTATATTCCAAGTTACTTATTAAACATAATACACTTGGTTGATCTTATTTTAATGAAATGAAATCATATTATTTCTCAGATGGCCAGGATAATTTAGGTAAAGTGATTAACACAGAGCTTGAGTTGTTAGGCACTTTCAAGCACAAAATTAAACATTTTTCAACACTTCCACTTTTGTTTTCTCAGTGAGATTTTATAAGTTTTTTCCTGTGGGGCTTACATTTGACTTTTGTGTTATTTATTTATTTATTCATTATAGTTGATTTACAATGTTCTATCAGTTTCTGCTGTATGGCAAAGTGACCATTTTATACACATATATACATTTTTTTCTCACATTATCCTCCATCATGTCGCATCACAAGTGATTAGATATATTTCCCTGTGCTACACAGCGGGATCTTATTGCTTATCTCTTCCAAATGGAATAGTCTGCATCTATTAACCCCAAACTCCCAGTCCATCCCAATCCCTTTCCTTCCCCTTGGCAACCACAAGTCTGTTCTCCATGTCTTGTTTGTTTCTTTTCTGTAGATATGTTCATTTATGTTGTATATTAGATTCCAGATATAAGTGATATCATATGGTATTTGTCTTTCTCTTTCTGACCTACTTCACTTAGTATTCTCTAGTTTCATCCATGCTGCTGCCAGTGGCAATATTTTGTTCTTTTTATGGCTAAGTATTATTCCACCGTGTATATGTACCACATCTTCTTAATCCATTCATCTGTCAATGGACATTTAGGTTGTTTCCATATCTTGGTATTGTGAATAGTGCTGCAGTGAACATAGGGGTGCATGTATCTTTTTCAGTGAAAGTTTTGTCCGCATATATGCCCAGGAATGGGATTGCTGGATCATATTGTAGCTCTCTCTATATTTAGTTTTCTGAAGAACCTCCATATTGTTTTCCAGAGTGGTTGTACCAATTTACATTCCCACCAACAGTGTAGGAGGGTTCCCTTTTCGGCACAACCTCTCTAGCATTTGTTATATGAAGACTTACTAATGATGGCCATTCTGACTGGTATGAGGTGGTACCTTACTGTAGTTTTGACTTGCATTTCTCTAATAATTAGTGATATTAAGCATTTTTTATATGCCTGTTGGCCATCCTTATGTATTCTTTGGCGAAATGTCTATTCAGGTCTTCTTCACACTTTTCTTTTCCTTATTTTTTTAGGCCACACTTGTGGCATAAGGAAGTTCCCAGGCTAGGGGTCAAATCAGAGCTACAGCTGCTGGCCTGCACCACAGCCATGGCAGCATCAGATACAGGCCACATCTGTGATGACCTCCACTGCAGCTGATGGCAATGCTGCATTCTTAACTCACTGAGCGAGGCCAGGGGTCAAACCTGTGTCCTCAAGGATACTAGTCAGGTTTGTTACCACTGAACCACAGTGGTAGCTCCTGCCTATTTTTCAATTGTTTGTATGAGTTTGTATATTTTGGAGATTAAGCCCTTGTTGGTTGCATCATTTGAAACTATTTTCTCCTGTTCAGTAGGTTGTCTTTTTGGTTTCCTTTGCTGTGCAAAAACTTGTAAGTTTGATTAGGTCCCATTGATTTGTTTTTGTTTTTGTTTTTATTTCTATTGCCTTGGGAGACTGACCTAAAAAGACATTTGTATGGGTAATATCAGAAAATGTTTTGGTTCCATTCTCTTCTAGGAGTTTTATGGTGTCTTGTCTTATGTTTAATTCTTTAAGCCATTTCATGAATAGTGTGAGGGTATGTTTTGGTTTCATTGATTAACATGCAGCTGTTCAGTTTTCCCAGTACCACTTGCTGATGATGCTGTCTTTTTTCCCATTTTAAGTTTTTGCCTCCTTTGTCGAAGATTAATTGACTGCAAGTGTGTGGGTCTATTTCTGGGTTCTCTGTTCTGTTCCATTGGTCTATGTGTCTGTTTTTGTACCAGTACCACAGTGTCATGATTATTGTAGCTTTGTAATATTGTCTGAAGTCTGGGAGAGATATGCCACCTACTAAGGTTTTTTTTTCCCCTCAGGATTGCTTTGGGAATTCTTGTGTGTGTGTTTTTTTTTTTTTTTTTTTTGTTCCATATAAATTTTTGTATTGTTTCTTCTAGTTTTGTGAAAAAACATCATGGGTTATTTGATAGGGATTGCATTAAACCTGTAGATTGCTTTGGGTAATATGGCCATTTTAATGATTAATTCTTCCAGTCCAGGAGCATGGAATATCTTTCCATTTCTTTGCATCCCTTTAATTTCCTTGATTAATGTTTTATAGTTCTCAGCATGTAAGTCTTTCACCTCCTTCGTCAGGTTTATTCTTAGGTGTTTTATTTTGCAGGGTGCAATTTTATAAGATACTATATTTTTATATTCCTTTTCTAATATTTAATTGTTAGTATACAGAAATGCAACTGATTTCTGAATGTTAATCTTGTGTCCTGCCACTTTGCTGAATTTGTTGATCAGTTTGAGTGGTTTTTCTGTGGAATCCTTAGGGTTTTCTCTATATAGTATCATGTCATCTGCATAGAGTGACAACTTTACCTCTTCTCTTCCAATTTGGATCTCTTTTATTTCTTTTGGTTGTCTGATTGCTGTGGCTAGGATTTCCAATACTGTGTAGAATAAGCATGGTGAGAGTAAAGATCCTTATCTTGTTCCAGATTTTAGCAGGAAGGTGTTAGTTCTTTACATAACATTTATCTCCCTATTCTATTTTAATTTTTTTTTTCATGGCAGGTCCATTTTGGTTTTCCTTCCCCTCTTTTTTCTGTGATCACCCATGATGTTGTGTGTATGGCATTGTTTAATTTACATTTCCTGAACTATAACTCAGATAGGTAGGGAAAAAGGAAATAAAGTAACAAGTCAAAATAAATTTCTGCTTCTACAGTCTTCCTTTTTACATATATGCAAATATATGTCCTCATTTTTATTTTTTTATGGCAGCCATACAGCATATGGAAGTTCCCAGGCCAGAGATTGAATCCAAGTCACAGCTGAAGCAATGACAGATTCTTCAACCCACTGCACCAAGTAGGGTATCAAACCCACATCTCCACAGTGGCCCGAGCCTCTGAAGTCATATTCTTAACCCACTGCACCACAGTAGGAACACATTGTCCTCATTTATAAAAAGAAATATAGTTGCAGTAGAAAATGTTAAAATTATAGAAACAAGTAGAATTTAAATTTTTTTCTGTCTCTAAAACATAATATTGGCATCGTGGTACACTTTTTCCAAATTTTTTTTCATATTATTTTTACACAAATTTGATTAAGCTTTTTTTTTTTTTTCACCCAGTCAACCTCTGATATGTCTTTTTTTGTTTGTTCAGCTAATGGCACAAAACAAATAATATTTTTCCATGGCCTTGGTTTCTGATTTCCTCAGATTTATTATACATTTAAAAAATCAACTAAGCCAGGGTGAATGAGCCTTTGGTAAAGCCTGTTACGGAAATGCATATTCCAAGAGAACACACTGTTTAGTTTATCCTTTCTCTTACAGGGTATATTTATACCACCCTGCCTTTGTTCTTCTAATGCTAGTGACAGGAGGAACACATAGGAGGCTAGAGAAGATAAAGATGAAGCTTCCTGGGCCAGTGAATATCTATTTGTGGACAAATAGGACATTGCTTTTCCAGAAAATCCTAATTGTGGTGCTGTCCAAGAGAAGAGAAATTTTTGTAATGTTTTCTTATAACTCCAGTTATAAACAAGTGAGATATGGAAGAACCCTATCACTTTTAGGAAAAAAGGTGATTGGTATTTTTTTGTTGTTGCTGTGGCAGAGGGAAAAGAATTGAAATCAGACAGGTCTGTATTTGGAACCACAGTGACCTTGTTTAGAGTTGTGGAACATTCAGCACATTTAACCTCGGTTAACCTTTAAAAAAAATCTTTTATCATAGGGAATAACATTAAAAACATGAGATCTCTGTGCTGAGATTCCATGGGTGGCAGTGCCTAGGACACCACTGGTCTCATCGAAAGCTTTAAATGTTAATCCACTTCTTTTCTTTACTCATAGCTTTAAATAAACGATAGTCATTTATTCATTACAGCATTCTACAAATGTTTATTAAATCCAGGCATGAACTTGGAATTAAAGATATGAAATAGGGAGTTCCCATTTTGGCTCAGTGAGTTAAGAAGCTGACTAGTGGCCGTGAGGATACAGGTTCAGTCCGTGACCTTGCTCAGTGGTTAAAGATCTGGCCTTGCCATGAGCTGTGGTTAGGTCACAGATGTGCCTCAGATCTGGTGTCATAGTGGCTGTTGTGTAACCAGCAGCTGTAGCTCTGATTAGATCCCTGGTCTAGGATCTTCCGTATGCCATAGGCATAGCGCTAAAAAAGCAAAAACAAACAAGCAAACAAAAAACAAAATAAAACAAGATAGGCATGGTCTGTATTTTCAAGTCAAGTGGGCACTGTCATTTGAAGATAGTGGGTGAAGAAGATTCCAGGCCAAGGGAACTACACATCACTCAGTCTTAATAAAGAATAAATTTCATGGATATTGTATTATTTATAGAATATATGCATGTTATATATTATATAATTGTACATTGTGTAATTATATATAATGTTAGATTTTTACATAGTTATAAATAAATAATACAAACTTATGTTTACATACACACATGTACACACAGAGCTAGCTCATTTTTAAAAAATACCTTATTGGGGTATAGTTGATTTATAATGTATTAGTGTCACATTTAGAGCAAAGTGAATCAGTTTTATATATATATATGTATATAATATGTATATGTTTATATATAATATGTAAATATTGTAACTTGTGTATGTTAGTCCCGTCCTCCCAGTTTACCTCTCCCCTCCCATGGTTTCCACTTCGGTAATCCTAATATATTTTTGAAATCTCTGAATTTGTTTGTTTTATAAATAATTACTTTTGTATCCTTTTTATTAGATTTCACATGTAAGTGGTATCTTATGATATTTTGACTTTCTGTGTCTGGCTTACCACACTTAATATAATAATCTCTAGGTCCATCCATGTTGCTGCAAATGGTATTATTTCCATCTTTTGTGTGGCAGGGTAATATTCCATTGTGTGTGTGTGTGTGCGTGTATATATATATATGCATACACACACACACACACACATATATATATAATATCTTCTTTATCAATCCTCTGTCAATAGACATTTAGAATGTTTCCATGTCTTGGCTCTTGTAAATAGTGCTGCAGTGAACATTGGCTGCATGTTTTTTTTTGAATCATGCTTTTCTCTGGGTATACTCCCAGTAGTGGAATTGCTGGATCATATGGTAGTTCTGTATTTAGATTTCAAGGAACCTCCATATTGTTCTGCATAGTGGTTATACCAGTTTACATTTCCACCAAAAGTGAGTAAAGTTCCCTTTTCTATACACCCTCTGCAGCATTTATTGTTTGTAAAATTTTTGATGATGGCCATTCTTACTGCTTTGAGGTGATACCTCATTGTAGCTTTGATTTGCATTGCTCTAATAATTAATGATATTGAGTATCTTTTCATGTGCTTTTTTGGCCATATGTCTTCTTCTTTGGAGAGATTTCTGTTTAGATCTTCTGCCAATTTTTTGATTGGGTTGTTTTTTTTTTTAATATATATAAAGCTCTGTGAGATGTTTGTATATTTTGAAGATTAATCCCTTGTCAGTTACTTCACTTGCAAAGATTTTTCTCCCATTGTTTGGGTTGTCTTTTTGTTTTGTTTATGGTTTCCTTTCCTGTGCAGACTCTTTTAAGTTTAATTACATCCCATTTGTTTATTTTTGTTTTTGTTTTCATTTTTATTTTCATTACTCTAGGAAGTAGGTCAAAAAGGGTACTGCTGTGATTTATGTCAAGGTGTATTCTGCCTGTGTTTTCCTCTAGGAATTTTATAGTATCTGGCCTTATGTTTAGGTTCTTGATCCATTTTGAGTTTATTTTTGTGTATAGTGTTAAAAGAATTTTCTAGGAGTTCCAGTTGTGGCACAGCAGAAACGAATCCGACCAGAGGTTGCATGTTCGATCCCTGGCCTTGTTCAGTGGGTTAAAGATCCAGTGTTGCTGTGAGCTGTGGTGTAGGTTGCAGAAGCAGCTCAGATCTGATATTGCTGTGGCTGTGGTGTAGCTGGCAGCTGTAGCTCTGAATAGACCCCTAGCCTTGGAACTTCCAGATGCTGCTGGTGCGGCCCTAAAAAGCAAAAAAAAAAAAGAAAAAAAGAAATTTCTAATTTTATTTTTTTACATGTAAAGCTGTCCAGTTTTCTCAGCACTGCTTACTGAAGATACTGTCTTTTGTGCACTGTGTATTCTTGCCACTTTGTCATAGATTAGTTGACCATAGGTGTGTGGATTTACCTCTGGGATTTCTGTTTTGTTCATTGTCTATAGTTCTGTTTTTATGCCAATACCATACTGTTTTGATTAGTGTGGCATTGTAGTATAGTCTGAAGTCTGGAAGCCTAATTCCTTCAGGTACGTTTTTCTTTTTCAATATTGCTTTGGCTACTTAAGGTCTTTTGTTTTTCCCTACAAATTTTAAATTTTTTCTTCTAGTTCTGTGATAAATGCCACTGGTAATTTGATAGGGATTGAATTGAATCTGTAGATTGCCTTGGGTGGTATAGTCATTTTGACAGTGTTGATTCTTCTAATCCAAGAACGTGGTATATCTTTCCATCTATTTGTGTCATCTTTGATTTGTTTCATCAGCATCTTATAGTTTTCAGAGTATGGGTTTTTTGCCTCTGGGCAGATTTATTCCTAGGTACTGTATTCTTTTTTATGCGACAGTAAATGGGATTGTTTCCTTAATTTCTCTGTCTGATCTTTCATTGTTAGTGTATAGTAATGCAAGAAATTTCTGCGTATTAATTTTGTATCCTGCAACTTAACCGAATTTGTTGATGAGATCTAATAGTTTTCTGGTAGCATCTTTAGGATAAGTATCACATCATCTGAAAACAGTGATAGTTTTATTTCTTCTTTTTCCAGTTTGTCTTCCTTTTATTTTTCTTCTCTGATTACCATAGCTAGGACTTCCAAAAATGTGTTGAATACAAGTGATGAGAACGGACATCCTTGTCTTGTTCCTGATCTTAGCAGAAATTCTTTCAGCTTTTCAGCACTGAAAATGATGTTAGCTGTGGGTTTGTGATTTATGTCATTTATTATTTATGTCATTTTGAGGTAGACTCCCTCTATGCCATGACTACAGCATATGTAATTTCCTGAACCAGGATCAAACTTTCACCACAGCAGTGACCCAAGCTGCTGCGGTGACAATGCCAGATCCTTAACTTGCTGTGCCATAAGAGAACTCCCTAGCTCAATTTTATAAGTACAGCACACTCCTCTCCTTTCAGGTCTGACTGGTACATCTAGTTTACTATTTGACAGTTTCACTAATGAGTTAATAATTTTGTCAAGAGTTATACTCGATTTCTCTTTCTTTCTCAACCCCCATATATAATCCATTACCAAATCTGGTTTTTACTTACAATATGAATATTTTATCTGAAATATTTTTTCATTTCCTGCTTTGTATTAACAGCTTTATTGAAATATATTTCACAAATCAGAAAATTCATCTTTTTAAAAATATAATGCAGTGGTTTCTAGCACATTCACAGAGCTGTGCAATCATCACTACAATCTAATTTTAAAGCATTTTCAGCATCTCGCAAAGAAACCTTTTACCCATAAGAGTCACTACCTGGCTGCTATCCACCACCAATCCCTTAGGAAACCACTAATCTACTTTCTGCCTTTATGGATTTATTTAATGCTAGATGTTTTAAATAAATGGAACCATACAATATGTGGTCTTTCATAACTGACTTCAATTAGCATAAGGTTTTAGAAGTCCATCTATGTTGTAGCATGTATCAGTACCCACTTTTTATTACCAAATAGTATCCTATTGTATTTGGATAGGCAGCATTCTGTTTATTCATTGATCAGTTGATGAACATGTAAATTTTTTCCAGTTTGGGACTATTATTAGTAATATTGTGATGAACAGTCACGTACAAGTTTTTTATGGACATTTGTTTTCATTTCTCATGGGTAGTTACCTAGGAGTAAAATTTCTGCGTCATGTGATAATTCTATCTTTAGCATTTTGAGGAACTGCCAAACTCTTTTCCAAAGTGGCTGCATCATTTTACAGTCTCATCAATAATGCATGACAGTTCTAAATTCTCCATAATCTTTGCTGACACCCATTATGTCTGATTTTTTGATGACTGTTATTCTAGCAGATATGAAGTGGTATCATTATAATTTTGATTTACATATCCCTGATGACTAATAGTGTTGAGAATCCAACTTGTGCTATTGGACCCTTGTATATATTCTTTGAAGAAAACTCTATTCAAATCATTTGCCTACTTAAAAAATGGGTTATTTGTTTTTTTTATCATTGAGTTGTGAGATACAAGTCCATTATCACAAATGAGGTTTGTAGATATTTCTTACTGGTCTGTGGGTTGTCTTTTCATTTCCTTGATAGTGTCCTTTGAAGCCAAAGTTTTTAATCGTTTTGAAGCCCAATTTGTCTTTTTTTTTTGCTCCTTTTGATATTGTTTCTCAGAAACCAGTGCCTAATACAAGTTATGAATTCCTGTATTTTCCTCCAGGAGTTTTATAGTCTAATGCTTATATTTAGGTCCATGATCCATTTGGGTTAAAGTTTGTGAGAGGTTTGAGGTAAGTGTCTAAATTCATTGTTTTGCAGTGCTTTGTATATAAGTCAAATCTTTCTTTTCTTTGGTCGACTTTATTTTCAGTTATTTTCTCCTTTTTTACACTATTGTAAATGGAATTGTTTTCTTAAAAGTCAGTTTTGTATTGTCCATCTCTGCCCACTTTTTACAAAGCCCATTGTTTTTAAAGCCTCTTAGCCTTTATCTATCCTGTCAGTATGGCTTTTCAGCACATAGGAATCAGAGTGATCTTTTAATATGTAAATTCAAATATAGCATTACCCAGAATAAAACCCTATTATGCCCTTCCATTATAAGTAAGGCTAGATGTTATCTAGGCTTTGCCTATCTTTCCAATCTCATCACTGATCTCCCACAACATCTGTGATGCAGCCAGGTAGGTCTTTTACTTCCAATTTATTACATCCCATTTCCTGTTTGTTTAAAGCTTTTCTACCCACCCTTCTTTTTTAAAATTTAGTTTCTAATTTTTTTTCAAGTTAGGCTTTTCTAGAAAACAATCCATTTTATTTAAATTGTTTAACAGCTTTATTGAAACCTATTTGGCATACAATAAACTGTACATATTTAAATGTATGTACTTTGTAACCTTACTTACAAAGTTTGATGCTTTGCATTTGTTGAAAAGACTATCTTTCCTAGACTAAACTACCTTTGTGTCTTTGTCAAGTATCATTTTGACCATGTAGATCTGGTTTTATTTCTGGACTCTATTCTGTTCTATTGATATATTTGTATATTTTGATGTGAATACCAGACTGTATTAATTAGTGTTATCTTTATAATAAGCCTTATTAAAATTATGTAGTATGCCTGCTAATTCTGTAACCTAAGCAGTTTGTAGGTCTCTTAGATTGATTGAGTTTTCTCCTCAGTGTGGTTTACTTCTTTGCATGCCTGGTAATTTTTATTGGATGCCAGATAGTTTGAATTTTACCTTATTGGTATTTGACAATTCTATTTTTTTAAATATTAATGTACTTTCAATCTCTATGAAAACAATTTCTTTAAATCCTAGATAAAGTGATTCAATCTCCTTCTGCCATTCACCATATTATTTCTTTCATATAACAATGTATTTTTCCTTTGTTACATAAGTAATAATATGTTTGTATTTATCCATTTACTTTCCTATTAGATATTATCTCACATCCCAACAGATCATCAGGTCCATGGAGGAAAGTGCTGCTTTGCATACTTTTTATCCCTAGTATCTAACAGTGTCTAGCACGAATAATTGCTTAATAAATAAATGAATAATTTTAGATTTCTGCTATGTTAATGCCATAAGTTAACATTTTGGTTTGGAGACTTAATATTTTGGCAGTATTTGAATTTTACTTCATAAATATAAAATATAAATCATCCTTAGGCTTCATAATTCTGATTCTAAGGAGTTATCATGGATTATCCTCATTTTCTTTTAAGAGAATTTAAATGTGTATTTTGCCCCGGATTTCTCTGATGAAATTTTCTACTAAAATAAATGCTTCATGGAAATATATTTATATGTACAGTTTAGAAGAATGCATAATATCTTCTATTTAAATTTTTAACTGTCTGGCATCCAATAAAAATTTTATAACTGTAAAACTAATAAGTAGGTAAGTGTAAGTCCCATTATTTTATTCAACTAATTCCAAAGATTATTAAAATTAAGGTCTTGGTGCTATGTAAATTTCTGTTTCAGCTTGCTATAATAATTTCTCAAAATTTCCCCATGTCTGTTCTATTTATTGTCCATTAAAATACACTTCACAGTTAAACACTTTTTTAAAAAGCAAATATATCATTCCCATGTATTTTTATTATTGTTCAAAAGCTAGCTTGTTTATATTTGAGCCAGCTATCTCCTTGGAATGGAGCATATTAGAAAGGCCTAGCAATATAGACTCAATTATTTCGTGGGCCACTTGGCTTGACACAAAGAATCCATTGTGTTTAACTGCACAATAATGAAATCCTCTTTAAAGACAGTATTTTTATAAACACATCTCAGGGAACATAGAAGTCACCAAATAAGAGCATGAATGGCTTATCTCAAATTTCTCATGACATCTAATAAAAGAAAAAAAATCTTTAATTTTCGGTATTTTAATTCAATAACATAATAATTTTGTCCACAATATTACATGTCAGAATATAATAATTCTAAAAAATTTTTAAGTCCTTGGTAATTTTCCTGAGTGTTAGAGAAAATAATGTCAAAAATTTGGAGTAGAAAATGCACTCATGCCAACACTATGGAGGAATCAATAGAAAATGTTCTTTAGTCTGGAACAACAATCTAAATCTCATGGAAATATAAGGGAAACATTTTTCTTAACCAGGTCAGCAGCAGATTATATAACATCCCGAACAAATGGGTTGCTGTATTCTCAGAAAAAAAAAAAAGGAAGATATTCCCTTTTCGTTTCTAAATGATATGCTAAGTAAAACATATTGATACTAACTTGAAACATAAATCTTCCTTTAAAAATCTGAAGCAAGAACTCAGATTTTAGGGCAGATCTTTGGAGAAACAGCTGTCAGAGAGTATGAAGGGGTGCAGAGAGTAACAATACTGATAAAAATTCTGAACTCAATGAAACTTTTTGTGTTACTACCCAATGATAACAATTACCCTAAGCACAAGTAACATTTACAGAACTATTAAATCAAGTCCTTGTAACTTATCGTCTTCACTCCAAATTTAGGCTGTATAATATTTCTTATTTTCTATTAACAGTCATAATTTTAACCATGAGTTGGCTGGTGTAATGTATTGATTTCAACTGTAATTTTGAAACTAGATACCTTGGAGTATCAAATGTATATGGACTAAAAATGTGACAGTGTATATTAGAAATAACTGTGTACATATTCTGTGTCCTCTGTTACATAGTCTAAAACTCAGGCATTTATATAATAAACACTCCTAAATACAGACATACACACAGTTACATGGGCTTTTGCAGTGATACAGATTTACCTTACTTTGACAGCTGTGTTGATTCTGTAGCCACCATTCTCTCGGTCACATATCTGGATAATGCTATTTTTCTTTACTTTTTTTTTTTTTAGGGCCACACCTGCAGAATATGGAGGTTCCCAGGTTAGGGGCAGAAATCAGAGCTGTAGCTTCTGGTCTACTCCACAGCCACGTGGGACCTGAACCGTGTCTGTGATCTATACCACAGCTCACAGCAGTGCCGGATCCTTAACCTACTGAGCAAGGCCAGGGATTGAACCTGAGTCCTCATGGATGATAGATTCGTTTCCACTGAGCCACGATGGGAACTCCAGATGATGCTAACTTTTGAGCCAAGAAGAAGATGGCACTGAAGTGCAGAAAAGAAGTCCTCCCCAAATCCTGACCATGGGTTTTATGGTTCATAAGGAGGAGCTGGTTGTCAGCAGTACCTCTTGACTGTGCTTCAGGACTGAAGGTAGAAATGAACATTGTGGCTCTGATTAAAATCACAGTGTATTATACATCACATTATCAAGTTGTACTTAGGATATTTCAATCCAAAAGGGATTGGAGATTGAGAGGAAAAGTGGTCTTTTGATAAAAGTTTTTAATTTTAATGTAGTCAAATTCATCTATCTTTTCTCCTTTACTTTGTACTGTTTTTGAAGATGATCTCAATGCATTTTCTGAAATGCATTTCATTAACGTTTTTCCCCCTTTTCCGCAAGACAATACAATATGTTAGACTCATGTTTGTTATCAATTTAACTAATATCTGCTGTCAATTTGCCATGGAACACTAAAAACAATCTGTTTATTATTTCTGCCAATACATTTGATCTTAGTCCCTGCTAGTCTGTTTTTCTTTAATTTCCATTTAAATTTTTAAATAAAATCTTCTTTGAAGCCCCATTAAAATAGAGCGATATCAGGGCTCTAACTTACTTTATCCCTTAAGCTTGTTATCCTATGACAGAAATTAAATACAGCACAGTGGAACATGTACACATTTATAAATTATGTAAGCCTATCTTTATTTCAGCAATTAATCTTGCTCTTTTGGAAAAAAACGCAAAGGGAGATAACCCAAATTGTCTTATATCTCCAAGAAACAACATGAACAAAACGCTGGAATTTTGCTGCTTCCCCAATCTCAAGTGTAGGAAATACATCATTAAACATCACTTTTCTCCTAAATACAATTATTAGATGACCTACTTGATAAATATTTACTTAGATCTAGAAAACCACATAAAATTATATATTTATATATTATAGGAGAAGTGTGCTACTTATGTATTTGTAGAAAAAATAACTCATAGGAGACTTTTTCAAAATTCCATTAGTTCATTTGGAGAATGGGGATGAATATGCCATAAATATATGTGTGTGGTCTTTTCCCTTTTCGTTGATAACCAAACTTCTAAACTGTTAGAGGCACTAATATGTCTGGGTAAAATACTGTGTATGTTACTCAGTGAGAGTTTAGCTTTATCAGGAATTATTCTGCCATGTTTGGGTGTTTTTAAAGAATATTTTAAAATTTTTTATTAAGAATATATTTCTTAAAAGAAATATAAGAGGAGCAATTCAAGATGGCAGTGTAGGAAGATCCTGAATTTACCTTCTTCTATGGACACACTAAATCTACAACTACGTACTAAGCAATTCCCTCTGAAAAAGACCTGAAAACTAGCCAAAAATCTTCTTCCACAACAAAGGAAGAAAGGGCACAGCCACAGCAAGATGGGTAGGAGAGGCAGAGATGTGGTGTCCTCAGAATCCCCACCCCTGGTGCAGCAAACTATGATCGAGAGGGACCTCCCTGAAGGACCAGGCGTTCAAACTCCACATCGCATACCCTCAACCTTGAGATGTGTATCAGAGAGACAAGCTCCCAAGTTGTCTGGCATCGAAAGCCAATGTGACTTATATCCAGGAGACCAAAAGAACTGCGAGACATGGAGATTTTGCTATTAAAGGACTTGTGCACAAACTCACTTGCTCTGGGATTCAGAGCAAAAGCACCAGTTTTAAAAGTGCCTGGACCATATGTGGAGATCCATTTGATAATCTTAAAGCATTTGCCAGAGAGGCAACGATCTATTGGATCTCTCTCCAGGGACAGAGGCTCTGGTGGGTGATGCTTTGTACTCCCCCTTTCTTTCTCTAGTGCCGGCAGGTCCATCCACTCTTTCCCAGGGGCCTCTACAGCCCTACCAAAGCCAGGAGGCAGATTCACTCTGGCCTGGCACTCCCTCACCAATCCCTTGTCAAAACCAACAAGTTGGCTTGCCCTGACCTGGCATACCCCCATGGCCCTGCCAAAGCTAATGTGTGTGCACAGTCCACACAGGTCATGCCCCTGGAATGCCTAGCTCTGGGCCCCATGGGACTTAAAAAATTGGAGAGACACTTTTTAGCAGGCTGCCACCCACAGAGCACTGCACAGACAGCAACTGAAACACCCTCCCTCCACCTCCACCTCCCAAATCTTCCTGGATCAATCCTTCAAGACTTGGAGAGATAGATATTTCACCTAACCAAAGAGAGGGCCAGACAAAATGAGTTATGAGAGGAATATGTTCCAAATGAAAGAACGAGCTAAAACTGCAGAAAAAAAAAAGTCCTTAATGAAATGGAGATGAGTAATTTACCTGATAAAAAGTTAAAAGTAATGATCACAAAGATGCTCATTGATCTTGGGAGAAGAATGAATAAACACAGGGAGAACTTCAACCAAGTTCAAGAGATAGAAAATATAAGCACAAAACAGAAGTCCCAGAGGTGAAGGATACAATAACTCAACTGAAAACTACACTAGAGGGTCTTAACAGCAGACTCGATGAAGACAGAAAATGATCATTGATCTGAAGGAAAGGGCAGTAGAACTCATCCAAGCAGAGGAGCAAAAAGAAAAAAGAATTTTTAAGAAGTGAAGATACCCTAAGGGGCCTATGAGAAAAAATAAGTAGAACAATTGCCTTGTAGGGGTCCCAGAAAGAAAAAAGAAAAAGGGACAGAAATTTTATGTGAAGAAATAATATCTGAACACTTCCCTAACCTGGGAAAGGAAATAGACATTCAGAACCAGGATGCCCGAAGAATTTTGACTAAGATGAACACAAAGAGATACACATCAAGACACATCATCATTAAAAGATCAAAACTTAGAGGATCGTAAAAACTGATAGAGAAAAACCACTTGTTACGTACTAGAGAATGTCTGTAGGCCAGAAGGCAGTGGAATGATACAAAGTCCTAAAAGCAAAAACAGGGAGTTCCCTTCGTGGCTCAGTGGTTAACGAATCCGACTAAGAACCATGAGGTTGCGGGTTCGATCCTTGGCCTTGCTCAGTGGGTTAAGGATCCGGCGTTGCTGTGAGCTGGCGTTGCTGTGAGCTGTGGTGTAGGTTGCAGACGCGGCTCGGATCCTGCGTTGCTGTGGCTGTGGCGAAGGCCAAGCCAAGGTTATCATTCAGAATTGAAAGATGAAGAGTTTTCCAGAGAAGCAAAAGTTAAAAAGTTGATTTGTTTTATTTAAGTATTGCTTTTATTCCAGGAAGAGGTTGTGGGTGTGTTATTTCTGGAGAAAACATTTTGATATCTTTAAATCTGGCTTTAGATAAAACTCCTGGATTAGACCTTCTTTTAGAACTTTAAAAGTATTTTTCTTCTTTCGCTGATAGTTGTTTTGGAAAAACTGAAGCCAGCTGTTCCCACCTATTGGAAGTGATTTAGGTTCCTAATGGTTACTTTCTATATCCTTAAGTTCGTTAAGCTTGTCATGGTCTTTTTGGTGTGTGAGTTTGTAGGCCACACTGCCCACTTACTCGGTCAAACACTAATCTGGATGTTGCTGCAAAGGTATTTTGTAGATGTGATGGAGTACACAGTCAGTGGATTCTGAGTAAGGGTGAGTATCTGTATCTGGGCAGGCCTGATACAGTCAGTTGACAGGTCTTTAAAAACAGCTGAGGCTTCCTTGAAGAAGAAGAAGAGAGGATGCCTGTGGATAGTAATCAGCCTATTTCCAAGAATTCCAGCCTGCTTGTTCTGATGGCTTGCTCTCTTGACTTAGGACTTGCCTAACCACTCCCCACAACTGAATAATTTATTGTACAATAAATCTCTTAATGTATCTCTCCTTGTGGTTCTGGTTCTCTTGTTGAACAGTGATAAAGATTGTCTTAAAATGTAGGACTGGGCAGGTAAAGTTAGAATTTTGAGGACCTTGATAGGAAAGGCCTGGATCGCCTTCAACAGTGTTAGCAGAATTATGGATGTCAATGAGCCTGCTAATGAGGACGCAGAAGGAGGTGGGGAACAACGTAGAGAAATCCTAGATCACTTCTGCAAATACCCAAATCACAGACTGTTAGTAAAAATATGGGTGGTAAGGGTGCTGCTAGCGAGGGCTCAGAAGGAAACAAACATCGTTAGCAACTAGAGGAAAGGAGATCTTTGTTCTGTAGTGGCAGAAGGCTCAGAGGAATTGTGTCCTATAGTTATGTAGGAAGCAGAATTTTTAAGCTCTGACCTTGAATTTTCAGCTCAGGAAATTTTTGAGCAAAGAGTTAAAAGTGCAGCCTGGTTACTTTTTGCTGCTCATACAGTAAAATGCAATCGGATAAACCGAGGGAAGAACTGGTAAACAAAAAAGGAACCAAGATTGAATGATTTTGGGAAGTTCTCACAACATTCAGATTGTAAAAGATGGTAAAGTTAATAGATTTATTACCAGAAAACATGCTCTAGAAGCAAAGCTGAAAATGGCTGGACCATCTTTTGCTAATAAAATATTAGCAAAGATGAAAAAAACAATTCAGTCACACAAAGGTTCTCTAAAGAGTAAAAAATACATGACTCATAGAATCACAGCCATCTAAGCAGAAATCAAGGGGTAGGGATAAGATTTTCCAGGAAAGATGTGTGGAGAAGCGTCTTGTCTAATGGAGTGAATCTCTATAAAATACATGAGAGAACCCACAAGATTCTGGAAAAATTTATACCAATGGAACATTGCTAACTTGCACTAGAAGAGACAGAATAAAAGAAGGCTACTGTACACCCCAAAATGTAGAGGCAAGAAAGAGACTGGTAAAAATACTTAGCTACAAATTCGTGCTGCCTTTCTTGAACAAGGAAAGGTGATTGAGAGGGCAGAGCTGAAAAACTCAGCCCTTGAATCTAAAGGAGTTTATCCAGCTGGATTTCAAAAACACTCCCTTAACGCCCCCCCCATTTTCTCTCTTTTGAATGAGGATGTCTTAACTGTTATGTTATGCTTGTTCCACCTTTGTATTTTGGGAACAGATAACTTGTTCATAAGGTTCAGAGGTCCGTTAAGTACAGAGAAATTATTTCCCAAGGTGAATTATACTAACACCTTCATTCATAACCAAATTAGATGATTTAGGGACTTTGGAACTGATGAGCTTTCTGGATTGACTTGATGCTATCAGTGATAGAGACTTTTTAAGTTATTTCTGCCAGATATTCTTCAAAGCTATTGGAAATTGTGGGAATTTTCATGTTTCATTAAAGATGTAAATATATTTATATTTTTGCTAGATTAAAAATATTTCTCTGCAGTGTCATGGGAGAGGAGGAGAGAAAAAATTGCTTTTACTATATCATCTTTAACCAGGAATATTATTACCTATTAATATTTGTAAATAAATCGAGCCAGGAAATTGGACATTTGTTAAATAAGTAATTCTTCCACTTATTAATTAACCTGTACCCAACCGTGTTTCATAAAGAATTCACATTAATATTAACTTTTCTATAAGCAATAAGCAGACTTTTAATTATAGACCTCTTTACTGGTATTGAGAAATCTAAATTAGCCTGGTAAATGAATTTCAAAAAGCTGGAGAATGGTTTACTTCTAAAAGACAGCACTTATTGTTTAAAAAAATAACACCAAATGATTTGCCAAGTGAATTCCACTTAGTATTTGCTATGCACTGGGAAAATCTATCAGTAAAGATTCTGTATTCATTTGGAGTTCATATTTTGCTGTATGAAGTAGCATGGTATTAGTTTTGCCTCTAGAATCTAGAGAAAAATCCCAAGTACATAAAAGGGATGATAAATCTTTGGTTTTTTTTAAGAATATTTTTTGTATACAGGCTAACCTAATTGTTGAGTAAGAGTACTGAGCTAAGCCTGGTAGAGTCCATTGTCTAAAGCCTTTTTCCTGGAGGCTGATAATCTCCTGATCACTTAGCTGTTTTTCTGTTTTTTTTTTTTCTTTCTCCCTTATTTGAGTTGTAGTTCTCTGTCTTTTCATTTTTATAGGTTTTTGGTGTGGTGGTCTTTTTGTAGACAGTAGAGCTGTGGCCTGTCTTAGTCTGATGTCTGCCCTCCTTGTGGCTGAAGTTGGGGGGGCTGCTGTTGTAGGCTTCCTGATGGGAGGGACTGGTGCCTGCCCATGGACAGGTGGGCCTGATTCCTATCCCTCTCGAGGGTGCAGCTTTGTCTCTGGGTGAGATTAGAGGCAGCTGTGTGCCTGGTGGGGTTCTTTAGGCAGCCTGTTTACTGATGGGCGGGGCTGTGATTCCATCTGGATCATTGGCCAGGGGCTTCTCAGCGCTGATGGGTGGGGCCAGGTTTTCCCAAGATGGCCACCTCCAGAGCAACGCGGGCTGATTTTTATTCCGGGGAGCTTTGCCTCCAGTGCTCTTCCTCCACAGTAAGCCACAGTCACCCCCTGTTTTCCCAGGAGATCCTCCAAGAGCTGTAGTCACGACCGACCCAGAATCCTATGGAGCCTTTGCTTTGCCTGGGGACCCAGTGCACGTGAAAGTCTGTGTGTGCCTTTCAAGAATGGGGTCTCCTTTTCCCCCAGTCCTGTGGAGCTCCTGCACACAAGCCCCACTGGTCTTCAATGCCAGATGCTCCGGGGGCTCTTTCTCCCTGTGCCAGACCCCCAGGCGTGGGGACTTGACGTGGGGCTCAGAACTCTCGGTCCTGTAGCTGAGTCTCTGTGATGCAGTTACTTTCCCGTCTGTGGGGCTTCCCACCTGGGAGGTATGGGGTTGTTTATATCATGTAATGGCCTCTCCTGCCTCTTGATGTGGCCTCCTCTTTGTCTTCTGGAGTAGAGTATCTTTATGAAAGTTTTCAGTCCATCTGGTTGAAGTTTGCTCAGCATTTGGTTGTAATTTTGGTGTTTTTATGAGAGAAATTGAGCTCCAGTCTTTCTATTCCTTTATCTTAATCCAGTTTCTTAACTGTCAATTATTGTTTTCTTGGTTAAGGGAGATCACACGGGACTGTAATACTTACAGTACTGAATTGTGTAATTAATTCCAAATCTCCTCCCACTCTACCTGTATTACTAAGGAATAGCCTAAAGGTGGTTGAATTTCCCCCAACCATGAATAGTCTTCCAAATGAAGGGAAAAGAAATATCTTTTGAATTATGTATGGTGAGCCCAATAAAAACTGCCACCATGCTCTTAAGTTTTAAGAATTTTTTATGTTATTGTGTTTCTCTCCAAGGGAGAGCATTTTAACTAAGGGGAGAGGAGCATTTGTCTTTAGTCTGTCAGAGGAAAGTCATGTTAATGGATTTAATCTGGCTATCCTGAGGCTCAGACCTTCAGAGAAAAATGAAGGGCATATTTTAAAAATAGAGTACTTCAAATTAATCATAATACTCCAGTCATTTATGAGACAGTGTTTGCATGACTTCCAGTGCACAGACACAGTCACACACAAACACACACACTTTGACTTTTATTTTTTGCTTTCAGTTGTTTGTAATTTTAAAGATTTTTGAATCATATTTGTTGTAGTATGTTATGCAGTGTGTTATTTAGTATTCCAGCAACTTTTCCTATGTATAGAAAAACTATTAATTTTTATGTTTATTTTATCATCTGTACTTTACCCTCCTAAATTATAATAATTTTCACCTTGAATTTTTAAGTACATAATTGGCCTGAAAATGATGTGATATTTTTGCATAATTGTACATCTCTCATTTAGGATACAGTTTTTTAAATTATTTTTCTTGGCTTTTGCACTACCTGGAACTTTTAAGACACTAGATAATAATAATAATGATGGACATTGTTATTTTTCTCACTCATTTTAATAATAATGCTTTTATGTACCACTGATACTTGTTTTTAAGTAGTATCCTTCTCTTCCTAGATGTCTTTATGAAGAGGTTACTTTTTTTGTTTTATTAAATATTTTGTGACATCTTTTGAGACAGTTTACATTATATTTTACTGATTGCATTCCCAGCTTAAATCTTTGTTCCTCATTATGTACTGTCATTTAAGTATGCTCTTGGCTTTTTCATACTATTATTTTATTTAATATTTTTAGATATAAGGTCATTTTAATCATTGTTTTTAATAACAAAGGTTTTTTTTTTAAAACAAATTTATCATTGAGCTCTTCTTTAGCAGTTTATTATAAATTTTAACATCCTTTTTTTAAAAAAAACATAGGCTTTTAGGAAGAAAGAAAATGCTCCTCATAAAGAATCCTTATAATTTTGTCAATTAATTAACCCAAATTATTTGTGGTTTTATGTAGCTACATGACATATTTATGTATAGTAACACGATCTGTATTTTTGTCTAAATTCCATGAAGACAGAAAAAGGGAAAAGTCTTAGCTTTCTTTGTCAGACGTTTGAAAATGTGTTTAATTTGCTTATAAATCTAAAAGACAAAAACATCAACATGATAATAGAAATAAATATTAGCATATTTCTTTATGAACTTATTCCACTGAAGAAATTAACCTCTTAAAGTACTTTGATTATTGAACAATCAAGTGGTTTCAATTCCCTAATTTTCTATTTTGTAGTAGAAATTTGATTGGATTGATAAAGATATGTGTGTATTAATGACTTAATATTCCCACATTTAACATGGTAGGGAATTACATGGTAGGGAACATTCTGGTGAAATTTACATTATGTGCATGTCTTCATGAAATAAGCGGATATAAAAGTAGTAATATTTGCTGTCGTAACAATTTTAAAATTAATATTGCTATACCTTAACAAATTTTTTATCAATTCATGACATCTTAGAGTCTTTACTCTGAGTGAAGTGTTAATGAACATTTTTGCTCTTCTTTTAAGTTAAACAGTGTTGGTATTTAATTGTAATACAAGAGATCAGTGTTCTTTGCATTTGTTTTTAGCGATTTTACCGTCCAGTGGCATATTGTTTAACTGCCTTCTTAACCATTTTGCCCTTTGATTTTGATTTTTAATGTTTTGCTCTTTCATCAGCGATCTTTATGATCTCATATTTCAGCTTAAGATAAATGTAAGAAAGTTTCATTAATTTAGGAATGGGGATGCTTTAGAGTCACTTTCTCTTCTTCAAGACATATGTAATTTTTTACATTGATAAATGGGTATTCTTTTAAATTTACTAATGAATAGAGAAAGCTTAGATTAAAATGGCATGACGAGAAAGCTTGGCATTCATCTAATTCAGATCAAAGAAAATGAATGCAACGTAAAGTGCTCTTACATAGTGACAAGATAGTAAAGGGACAACATTTAGAAACTGGTTGTTTACACTGGATTATAGATTGTTTGACCACCAGTTTGAACTCACATTAGATAGCCCCACACTGGAAACCTCATTTGACTGGTCGGTGGTCCATGAGAAATAAATTAGTATTTTAATACATATTTATTAAGTATTTTAATAAATATTCACGATGGAAAGAAATCTCCATGATCTGTCACCCTTGTCTTTAGCCGCTGTGAATTTTGTGTTCATGTGAAGACTATAAAGTGTATTTTTACCTTGGCGATAAATTTAGTTACATAATAGCACTGGGAAAAGGGAAAGCATTAGGCTGTTTCTACCCATGCTTATAAATAGTTCTTAATAATCGACTTCAATAGTGAGGTCTCCCTTCTGGTTTAATAACCGCGGGTCACTAGTGAAGCTTTGTTAGCCATTTAGTTAATTCTCCCTGATAAGCTTAGGACTGGTCATGAACTTAATTTACACACAAGCCATTTTTAAGTAGTGAGTCTGTGCTGACAGGCCCCTTAGGAAGAGACTGACACTTTCAAAAACCCTAGAAACTCAAGTTTCTCATCGTTCAATATAAAGTACATTTCCTTTGTTGTAGTGTGTACACAACTGAGACTGTGTTGCTCATGCATTTTTAGTGCATGGATGTTTTAGTTAAAATATCCTTTAATAATGATTTTTAGAAAGGAAGAATTGTGGTAAAAAGATGCTTTTTTTTTTTTGTCTTTTTGCCTTTTGTGTAGAGCCGCACCCACGGCATATGTAGGTTACCAGGCTAGGGGTCTAACAGGAGCTGTAGCCGCCGGCCTTCGCCACAGCCACAGCAGCGCGGGATTCGAGCCGCGTCTGCAACCTACACCACAGCTCACGGCAACACTGGATCATTAACCCACTGAGCAAGGCCAGGGATCGAACCCGTAACCTCATGGTTCTTAGTCGGATTCGTTAACCACTGAGCCACGAAAGGAACTCCAAAAGATGCTTTTTTATCATTTCTATTGATAAAATAAAGATGACAACTTTGTTTCCTGATTTTAAATTTTAGATACATTATTTTTTTATTTTATTTATTTTTTATTTTTATTATTTTTATTTTTTTAAAATAGCTGCTTAGTTTATTATTTTTAATAGTAAATATTTTCCATTTTTATTTGATCTAAGAATGATCTGCCACCGAGTATCCTCTTAACTACTTAGAGTCTATTGTAGTTTCTTGGGGGTTGTAGAAGAACATTAATCATGCATATGAGGTGCGAGTTGGCAAATTTTAGAGTAACAATTATTCCTTATACATTTTTGTATTTTGAAAATTTCCTGCCATGGACACATAATGCTTTTAAAACCATGAAATAAGGTTAGAATAACCATGAAACCTAAATATTCACCAAGCAAAAATAAGCCAGTATGATATCACTTATTATGTTTTTTTAAAATCACTGTGATTCTTGAACTACATGTCTGGGAACGCACTGCCTTAAATATTCAAATACAGGCCCCAGGGGAGAGCAATGAACTTTCAATAGTACAGCGTCCTGGGTTGGAGAAGAAGGGAGGGGCATCTTTGGGGCCCCTGAACACTCACCACCTACTCTGAATACTAAGCACTTACCTGAGAGGTAGGGGGAGCTAGAAGTGACCAAGGATGGTCACTTCGTACTTACCTGAGAGGTAGGGGGAGCTAGAAGTGACCAAGGATGTCCCACTGCAGCGTTTTATCCTGACTTCCATCCTTAGCAGACTAAGAGGGTTATAATCAGTTGATAAAAAGTGGTTTCGACCTGAGAGTTTGTCAATAGCTTCTACAAAATAAGTTCTTGCAGAGAAGACTCGGAGCAGAAAACTGCCTGGAGAGAGCTGTGAGCTGCTGCTTTTGTGAGAGAAACCATGATGTAGCAGACTATGTGGGGACAGGTGAAGGATTTAGAATGACTGGAAGAAGACTTTAAAGGGAGAGACCACCAGGTGACTAGCAACTTGTGAAGTCCTAACAGTCCCATTGATACCAGGAACCACGTGTTTAATATGTATGTGGCATTCTGGTTAAAACGACAGGCTTTGGAGTAAGACTAAAACTAGATCCTGGCTTCACCATTTACTAACTGGGAGGCCATGAAAGTGCTCTATAACCCCTCTGTGCCTCTGTATCTTGTGCTGTCTATGAGTATGAAAATATTGAACTCATAGGATTGTCAGTAAGTTAAACATATGTGATTTTGGGATTAAGTTAGGTAATGCTGGAGCTCTTATGGCTTAGCAGGTTAAGGATCCGGCATTGTCACTACAGCGGCTTGAGTCACTGCCGTGGTGCGGGATCCATCCCTGGCCCAGGAACTTCCATGTGCTGCAGGTGTGAACAAAAAAATATATGCTAACATATAACTTCCTTAAAACAGTGCCTGCTATATGCTAAGCTCCCAATGAGTACTATGAATTATTGTCGTATTTATTTGTTAGTTAAAAAGCCTTTTTTGACACTCTGTAAGTATCGAGCACAGGGCTAGGTGCTAGATTTAGTGGTTAGCAAGTAGTCATAGACCTTGCCTGCCTGTGACTGATAGTATTGTGAAGGAGACATCTTAAATAATAGAAGAAATAATATAATAGTAATATAATAAATACCGTAACTAATAAATTTCAGTAAGCATAGTGGAGGAAAAGTAGAGAGAACCATAATTCTGAGATGATGTAATTTGGAGGCTTGATCTGGTCCGATGGGAGTCAGAAGAGAAGAGATGTGAGGGTGGTGTAGAAGCTGAAGAGGGTGTAGAAGCTGACGAGGGTGTAGAAGCTGACAAGGCAGTGGAGGGCAGAGTTGTGGAGGAGGACATACCAAGTAGAGAGAGCATCTTATGCAAAGGTTCTGAAATAGGAGGATGCAAGGTTTGTTTATGAACCTGGAAGAAAGCCAAGGTTGCTGGAGTAGAGATGGAGGCAGGAGGCAGTGGTTCCCAGGGGTCACAATGTTCAAAATCACAGTAGCCAAGCAACGCAAACAACCTAAATGTCCATTGACAGATGAATGGATTAAGAAAGTGTGGTGCATATACACAGCCATGTAAAGGAACAGAAGAGTGCCTAAATGTCTCTAAAACTGAGCTACATCTTAGAGTCAAGAGTATACCATAGTCAGGTCTCCATTCCTTTATCGGCATATAAACCAATGGGGCCAACAGCATCTGTAATGTCTTATAGCATATGCTGCTTATTGCCATCGCTATAATAGTAACGAGGAAGATGTTGACTAAAAAAATATGCACAACCTCAAAGTTGAGAGGTATGTTTTATTGTGTGGACAAAATTGCGGACCTGAGCCTGGGAGGCAGCATCTCAAGTAACCTGGAGAAAACTGCTCTAAGGAGGCGAGGAGGGAGCCAGGCTATATAGGAGTTTTACAACCAAGGGCAGGTAGTTGGAGCAAAAGATTACTGTTAATAAAAGAAAACTGGGTATCTCAGCTTAAGGGATTTAGCTCTTTTCTATGTATATGGGAAGGTGCAAGGGTCTGGGCTCACTGAAATCATTCCTTTGGTCTGCACCTCAGCTATGTGGGGCCAGTATCCTCTGCTTTCCCATCCTGAGGGTTCACCGTTGGAGTGGCTGCAGTCTGGTGACTGCTGGATGGAAGGTTTTCTTTGTTTCCTTCCTGAGTTCCCTCAGGGCTCACCAGTGACAAAAGTGGCTGTAATCGCCGATGATTGTGAAGTCCTTTGTTTACTGATAGGGCAGGAGATATTTTATTTCTCAAAGACCACCATAGCATCTATTAGTAGCCCACGAATATCGATTAGCCAAGAACTTCTGATCAGTATCCAGTAGGAACCACTGACCCTTAGAACATCCCAAATTGTGTAGGAGTAACCGGAAGGGGCAGTGACTTCAGGATGACTGTTCAGATTTCCCTCACCCATCCAAAGGGCAACCAAAATGGGGAAGGAGACAGGAAACTGCCATTATTATCCAAATAGGACAGGGTCTGTACCAGCATCTGTTAGATGGAGAGCATAACAGTAATGACATTTAACAGAAAGAATAGTGCTGGCCAAAGACTAGGTGTTCTTCTAAAGACGATCAACTTGTTGAGTTCTCATGACAGCACTCTAATATGAACAGTTTTGCCATGATACTGAGCTGGAGAGAAGTTAATTAACTTGCTTCAGGTCATACAGCTGATAAATGGCAGATCCAGGTTCACGCCCAAGCAGTGGTCAGCTCCAGAGCCTCTGCCTCAAGCACAACAGCTGCTTTTTTTTCCTTTTTTTAGGGCCGCACCCATCGCTTATGGAAGTTCCTTGGCCAGAGGTAGAATTGGAGCTGCAGCTGCCAACCTATACCACAGCCACAGAAACACCCTATCAGAGCCGCATCTGTGACCCACACCAAAGCTTGTGACAATGCCGGATCCTTAACCCACTGAGTGAGGCCAGGAATTGAGCCTGCATCCTCATGGACACTCTCTTGGGTTCTTACCTAACTGAGCCACAATGGGAACTCCTACTTCTAATGAAGATATTCTAGGAAAAAGAGAGTTATAGAAATATTGCATGGGCTTTTGCCACAAACCAGATCTCAACACATACATCTAAGATCTTTGGAGTTTTACACTGCATATGGCTCGAGGAAGAAGGAATAAGGAAGAGCTCTTATTCTTTTAAGTTCTGAGAACAGTGTTATTACATCTAAGTCCAATGTGGCAATGCTGACTTATCAGTATATTAAAAGGAAGGTGTTCCGTAAATAACAAGTTATCAATATCAGCAAGTGAAGTTTCTGTTTTGAGATGACATGTGTAATAAAACAAAAAGAAGAGGACATGTTTTACAAGGTATACGTTTTCTAAAATGAAAAGTGCTTCTTTGTAGTCTGATATTATGAAGGAAGGTACAGTTATTCCAAAATTGTTACACCTTTTTATATATAAGCTCCCAGGCTCCATTTGTAGTACCTGGTGGCAAATGGTGGCATTAACAGGCCTCTTGAGCTAAAAACCTTCAATGTGTGTCTGATATTACAACTATCACGACATCACGTTAGTCTGGCAAGTTCAGCTTTCCACAGATTTCATGTATTTCTTCTTAGTCTTCAATTAGGATAAGCCAGGAAAAGCTGGTGGCAGTTCTGCCTTCACCGCTGCTTAGATTTTAGTGTAGGCATTTCATTTTGCCCCCAATGGGAACATTTGCCTTGATGGAAAATTAAATGCTTTATTAAAACTAATAAGTATAACCCTATTAAATAATGTTACTAGACCTCTTGTTTAAGCTAAACGAATTATATAAATCTTGGGGAAGAGAGAAACCGTAAGTGCAATTTGAACCTTCACACGAAACAGGCTGCTATTTAAAAATCTATTGTTGCTAGATAATAATAGATTTCAAAGAGAGAAACTCTGATCTATTGTGTTTCCTTATTTTGTATGTGATGGAAAACTTCAGGGTTGTATTTAATTTCGCCCTATGGTTTTTGTGATGTAGTTAATGCTGCATCCTTAGCCTCCTTCACAACTCGAAGGGCGCTCTGCTGCCTGAGGAGCTCCCCTGCTCAGCTTCTTGAACAAGTAGGACCGGAGGGAGAAAGTAAAGCAAGGTTTACTCTTTACACTGCTTTGTAGTAGTCCTGGCTTCCTTTCTTGTGTTGACAGATGAGAAAGGATTTAGAATTACATATGTGAGATAACATGTAATATCCCTTCGTATATTCTGAGCACGTATGGAAATGGCTGCTTTTTTTCCATTAGAAGGGAATAATTTTGAATTTCTCCTCTTAAAAAGAGGCAGAAGACGCCCTAAAATGTTTACAGTAAAAAATGCAGAAACTTGTTATGTCCTGACTCTCTCATAGTTTTTATTATTGAAATAATACTGGATAGGAACTAATAACCCACTCCTGTAGTACTAATAGACAGGGGCTATAAATTTTTATATATCTTTTACATCACTTAATCCTAACAGTAACCCTATGAGGTCAGTGTTATCACTGGGAGATAAACTGAATTTGATATTTCAGAGCTCGTTAGTGGGTTCAAGAATTAGAGCCCACGTCTGTTTGTGTCAATAAGGGTACAGTTAGAAAATAAAACTACACAGTAATTTGAGGAGAAGAAGTTTAATATAAATAATTATTAACTATGATGGCAATTAGAGTAACTATGATGGGCTACTAAGGGGAAAAAGAACCCTAAAGAATTGAGAAGAGCAGAGATAGAGGGAGGGGTGTGCTGACCCTAGGTCTGAGGCAGAGCACCTAAAGAAAGAACACATTTTAAGGACCACCCCGAGCCCCTCCCTTCCTCCTGGCTTCTGGATCTTCTCAGAGAGGACGTAGCTGTGACCTGGTGGGTGACAGAGGATACTAGTGGAACTCACTGAAAAGCTACTTGCTAGGGTTCTGGGGAAACCGTCCGTAAGGAGGTGCTTCAATGTGGAACCCACCGGAACCCATTCAAGGCAAGGTGGTTCCTCATGGAACTTGCTAGCTGACTTCCAGCGTGTACGTGGGGGGCTCTGTAGGGTGCCAGGCAACAAGGCCCAGAAGGTGCCCTGTACTGTCGGTCACTATGCACTGTAGGCAGCATCAGAGAAGAGCCCCCAGAACCAGGAAGAGCCCATTTATCCTTGGTTCCCTATATTACCCTCTGTGGAGGATGCTTAAAATTTCGGTATATGGCGAGGGAGAGATGTCGCAGTCTCAAAGTAGGACAATGAAGGGTAGGTTTAGAGAAAGGCAATAGATTGCTGCCTGGCTCACCACACACCACCGAATCTACTTTCCTAATCGTTTAATCATTATGTCACATTGCCTTATACCTTAAAGTATGGCATTTAACAAAATAAGTGGGAAGGAAGGAAGGTAGGTGGGTAGGATGGAAAAGAAAGACATTGTAAATTCTGACATACCAGACTCTCTCTTTGCTTTGAAATGTTTCTAGGTAGGGTCACTTGGAGTTAATTACACAGGAGACTGCCTTATTGAATTTTAGGACTTTGGCTTATCAGCCAAAAACTGAAAGCACAAACTGGAGGCCCAGGGACTGTAACTGAAAATTTTTCCCTCTAAAATTCAAATAATTTTTTATTTCAATCTTCCTCATCTGCTAGTTAATGTAGGTCATGGTCACCTGACAAGCATTTGTTTGCAAATAAGAGCTTCTCCTCAGATAATCCAAATCCTAATTTTCACTGTTTATAGACTGCAAGATATAGGCAAATGACTTAATTTCTTTGTGCCCCAAATTCTTCATGCAAAATGGAGATAATAACAGTATCTACCTTAGAGATGTGTTATGAAATTTAAATGCATTAATGTTCTCAAGCACTTGGAACAATTTCTTGCATATAGTAAGTGCTTATAAATGTTTGTAAATGCATTATTATATTTTCTTAAAGATTATAGCCTAAGAATATTTATTCTATCAGTAGCTGCAGTGTATGGAACTCTACATGTACTCAACACTTTTGTCATATAATTTTGATTTCATTGTTTAATGGCCATTAAAAATATATGATTATGTTATAGTATATACATTGTGAACACTGTCAGTTGTTTATCTTACTTTTTTCTATAGCCATTAATAGCACAGCTTTAAACTGATAGCATTTGAAGAGTAAACAAAGCCCTTACTAGGAATTATCTGACTAGTAAGATTTTTGGTGAAATATTTTTGGCTAAGGAAAGCTATGTCATCAGCACTTAAATTATTCGATAGTTTTTAATTTGCATTCACTTAAACACATTGGAAGTTTTGTAAAAATGTCTAAAAATCAAAAATTATGTTCTCTCCCTCTTATTTTTTTTTTTTACAGAAGACCGTCAGAAACATTCTAATACCATCAAGAAGTCCAAAGCAATTGAAATGCTATTTACACTTTACCCTCCTCAAGGTGCTCACGTGCAGAATAATATGTGGCTTAGGTCAACTTGGCTGAGACCCATTGTCAACGGAGAAGAAGGCTTTAAGTATATAGGTAAGATGCTGAACCTTATTATTTCCTGTGATGATAAGGAAGAAAGGACCTTGCACTTTCTATAACTCTTATCCATCACTCAGATGTTGTGGAATGATACATAGGCCCTATAGGATAGTCACTTTAGTTCCTAAGTATTATGCTTGCAGTTTTAAAAATGGCTCTTTTTTGTACTTTGGTGACTCCGGAATAGTAGAAACATACTGTGTTTATCCATTCACCTGATGATTGACATTTGGGTTGTTTGTTGTTGATGTTGTTGTTTTTGAAAGTGACACCACTGGGAAGGGTGCTCTGAACATTTATGTACAGGACTGTGTATAGACATATGTTTGCATTTCTCTGGACTAAACTGTTTTCCAGGTGTTACACCATTTCATATCCCCTATCAGCAGAAACATGAAGTTGCATTTGTTCCATAGCTGTGTCAATACTCAGTGTAGTCAGTTTTTTCTATTTTAGCCAGTCCAGTAGTTACTTGCTTATTGGTATTCCATTGTGGTTTTAATTTGCATTTCTTTAGTAGATAATGATGTACAGCATATTTTCATGTAGTTGTCATTTGTGTATCTTTGGTGAAGTGTCTGTTTAAATTTTGGGCCATTTATATGTATATATAGATGTTATCAAGTGGTGAGAGTCTTTTAGATATTCTGAATGTAAGTAATTTAACATATATATATATGCTTTGCAATATTTGCTCCAAGTCTGTGGCTTGTCTTTTCTTTCCTTTAATAATACTTCTGAAGAGCAGAAATTTTAAATTCCGATGAAGTCCAGTTTACTGCTATATTCTTTTATAACTCATACCTTTACTGTCATATCCAAGAAATATTAGACTCTAGTCACAATATTTTCTTCTAGAAATTTTATAGTTTGAGGATTCATATTTCAGTGCATGATTTGTTTTGAATTATATTCTGCACATGGCTGAAGGTACAGGTTGAATTATTTCTTTTCTTTTTTAACATATTGATATCCAAATGTGCTAGCACTATTTGTTGAAAAGACTGTCCTTCTATGAATTAATTTTGTATTTTGAATAACCAAACAGATGAAGAAAATACATGGATAGCAAATAAGCACATAAAAAGATATTATGTGCCAATGTTATTGGCCATTAGGAAAATACAAATAAAAGCCATAATGTCATGGATCTATTCATCTATTATAATGACTAAAATAAAATTTAAAAATCAGACAGTACTGAGTCTGGCAGGAATGTGGAATAGCTGAAAAACTCATACATCAGTGGTAGAAATACTAAATCATATAACCAGTTTCTAAAGACTTTACTACTTTCTTATGAATTAATATACTCTAATCATAAAACCCAGCCATCCTACTTCTAGGTATTTTCCCAAGAGGAATGAAGGTATTTGTTTATACAAAAATCTGTGGGGGAGTGCCCGTCGTGGCGCAGCGGAAACGAATCTGACTAGGAACCATGAGGTTGCAGGTTCGATCCCTGGCATCGCTCAGTGGGTTAAGGATCCGGCGTTGCCGTGAGCTATGGTGTAGGTTGCAGACGCGGCTCGGGTCCTGCATTGCTGTGGCTGTGGCGAAGGCCGGTGGCTACAGCTCCTGTTAGACCCCTAGCCTGGGAACCTCCATATGCCACAGGTGTGACTCTAGGTAAAGGCAAAAAGACAAAAAAAAAAATGAAAAAAACTGTGGGAATGTATGTAGCAACTTTAGTCATGATTGACAAGAGCTGGAACAACTTGTAACAAAAACATGGCTAAGTCTCAAGAGAATTATTTTTGGGGAGTTCTTGTGGCTCAGTGGGTTAAGGACCCAATATTGTCTCTGTGAGGATGCATGTTCCACCCCTGGCCTGGCTCAGTGGGTTAAGGATCCAGCATCGCCGCAAGCTGTGGCATAGGTCGCAGACGTGACTCAGATCTGGTGTTGCTGTGGCTGTGGTGTAGGCCCCACCTGCAGTTCTGATTTGACCTGTAGCCTGGGAACTTTCATGTGTGGCCGTAAAAAAGGGAAAAAAAAGAATTCTTTTTTTCTGAGGTCAGACAGAAAAAGAGTACAAGAGTAGGTTCCATTTATATAAAAGTCGAGAAGCTGAGAACAAAATAGCCCTGTGACAGAATAAGATCTGCTGTTACCTGGGATGGAGTGGGGGCATAGAAACGAGACATGATGGATTACAGAATTTTGGGGGTGATGGAAATGTTTATTAACTTGATTGTGGTGATGGGTGATGGTTCCATAGATGTAAACATGTCAAAATTCATCAAATTATGTACTTTAAATATGTATAGTTTTTCATTTATACTTACATAAAAATAGAGTGGAAAACATGCATTTAAGGAACCAAGACAGTGAAATTTCTGTTTTGGTAATGTTTTTAAAGGACGTCTTCTCTTGTAAGTTTTAAAACTAGCGTATTAGAACTTCTCTGTAGAGAGTCACAAATTTAATGCAGTCTCATTGGGCTTGTGTATATAAAGGTGTATTTAAGTGCTCAGTTCTGATAGGTGGCCTGGAAGAAGAAGATGGAAAGAAAGAGGGAGAAAATTATGAAAAAGAAAGTTAAAGGCTTTGGGTTCTATAAGATGAATCAAGACTTTGATTGCAATTAATTTTCTCTTTGCAATTCCCCCGTGAAAGTTAACATACCATTCCAAACTATTTGTGTTCATTCTTTAGACCCCATTTGTGGATATTTGTTTCAGATAAAACAGAGAGGAAGGAAATACGTCAGTGGCCTTATAAGTTAGAGACTCCAACTTCTGAGGTTTTATACTTTCTTACCTCTTTTGAGTAAGTGAGGAGGGCCTAGCATCTTTTTGAATTACAGTTGTTATTAAATTAATTGACAAGAGAGTTAGCAGAATTTGCTTTGAAAAAGATTGGTCTATTATAGAAGTGCTTTCTGATGCTCGGTAACTCCGTGACTGTAAACATTTTAGGAAAGATAGCTCTGGGAATTTATTACGTGTTGCAACATTAATACTCCACAATGTAGGCACTCCAGTTTATTGATTTCACTCTGTAGATTTAGAGATGTTTCATCAGCAAGAACTGAAGGGTAGTTAATAGAGTTACTGAATGCTCCATAAATAGCATGGGTTGCTAACAAATTGTGTAGTATTAAGACCATACATACTCTAAAAATATTCGCTATATTCATATTTTAGATCTCAGAATTCTTAACTGCTTCCAAGTAACTGGAATGCTGCATAAATTATAATTTAAAAATGCTTAATATGCACAAAGTATTTCTTCTGAATCATAATTTTTTGATCTTAGAACATCAATGAAATCAAAAAAAAGGTCTTTAATTTTTTTTTTCTAGGAGCATTATGTCTTGTCAAATTTATTTTCACAAAGGTTATTTCGGAAGGTAGACTTTTAACGTGTCTTTTTTTCTTTTTTTACTTTTTAAACAATTTTTATTTTTGACATTATAGTTGGTTTACAGTGTTCCATCAATTTCTACTGTACAGCAAAGTGACCCAGTCACACATATATATACATTCTTTTTCTTACATTGTCCTCCATCATGCTCCATCACAAGTGACTGATATAGATCCCTGTGCTATACAGCAGGATCTCATTGCTTATGCATTCCGGATGCAATACTTTGCATCTATCAACCCCAGACTCCCAGACCATCCCACTCCCTCCCCTTCCGCCTTGGCAACCACAAGTCTATTCTGCATGCCCATGAGTTTGTTTTCTGTGGACAGGTTCATTTGTGCCGTATATTAGATTCCAGATATAACTGATATCATATGGTATTTGTATTTCTCTTTCTGACTTACTTCATTAGTAGGAGAGTCTCTGGTTCCATCCGTGTTGCTGTAAATGGCATTATTTTGTTCTTTTTATGGCTCAGTAGTATTCCACTGTGTATATATACTACATCTCCTTAATCCCTTTATCTGTTGATGGACGCTTAGGATGTTTTCATGTCTTGGCTATTGTGAATAATGCTGAAATGAACATAGGGGTGCACGTATATTTTTCAGTGAAAGTTTTGTGTGTGTATATGCCCAAGAGTGGGATTGCTGAATCATGTGGTAGTTTTATGCTTAGTCTTCTGAGGTACCTCCATACTGTTTTCCATAGTGGTTGTACCAATTTATATTCCCACCAAAAGTGTAAGAGGGTATCCTTTTCTCCACACCCTCTGCAGCATCTGGAGTAAAACAAGGATTCCTACTCTCACCACTTTTATTCTACATAGTATTGCAAGTCCTAGCCACAGTAGTCAGGCAAACAAAAGAAATAAAAGATATCCAAATTGGAAGAGAAGAGGGAAAATTGTCACTCTGTGCCAGATGACATGACACTATAAGGAGAAAACCCTATGGACTCCACACAAAAACTACTCAAACTGATCAATGAATTCAGCAAAGTAGCTGAAATTCGGAAATCAGTTGCATTTCTGTATAATAACAATGAAATATTAGAAAAGGAATACAAAAATACAATACCTTTTAAAATCACATCCCCAAAAATTAAATACCTAGGAATAAACCTGACCAAGGAGGTAAAAGACTT
This sequence comes from Catagonus wagneri, assembly GCA_004024745.2. Lineage (NCBI taxonomy): Eukaryota > Metazoa > Chordata > Mammalia > Artiodactyla > Tayassuidae > Catagonus > Catagonus wagneri. Next base: position 16,701,620 of record PVHT020000257.1, on the reverse strand, counting down.
ATATGCTAACAACTATAAAACATTAATCAAGGAAATTAAAGAGGATTCAAAGAAATGGAAAGATATTCCATGCTCCTGGGTTGGAAGAATTAATATAGTTGAAGTGGCCATACTACCCAAAGCAATCTACAGGTTTAATGCAACCTCTATCAAATTACCCATGACATTTTTTTCACAGAATTAAAACAAGCAGTCCAAAAATTTATATGGAACCATGAAAATCCCAAAATTTCTAAAGCAATCCTGAGGATGGGGGAAGAACCCAAGCAGGAGGCATAACTCTCCCAGACCTTAGACAGTATTACAAAGGTACAGTAATCAAGACAGTGTGGTACTGGTACAAAAGCAGACATATAGACCAGTGGAATAGAATCCAGAATCCAGAAATAAACCCAGACACTTCCAGTCAATTAATCTTTGACAAAGGAAGGCAAGAATATAAAATGTGAAAAAGACAGTCTCTTCAACAAGTTTTGCTGGGAAAACTGGACAGCTGCATGTAAATCAGTGAAACTAGAACACACCCTCATACTATGCACAAAAATAAACTCAAAAAAGTTTAACGACTTAAACATAAGACACTATCTAACTCCCAAGAGAACATAGGCAAAACATTCTCTGATATCAACCATACAAATATTTTCTTAGGTCAGTCTCCCAAGGCAATAGAAATAAAAACAAAAATAAACCGGTGGGATCTTACAAGCTTTTTGCACAGCAAAGGAAAACATAAAAAAAAAAAAAGACAACATACTGGACGGGAGAAAATAGTTGCAAATGATGCAACTGACAAGGGTTTAATATCAAAAAAAAAAACTTATACAACTCTACAGCAAAAACAAAAAAAAAGAAACATTCAAATTGAAAAGTGGGTAGAAGACCCAAATAGACACTTCCCCAAAGAAGACGTACAGATGGCCAACAGGCATATGGAAAAATGCTCAACCTCACTAATTATTAGAGAAATGCAAATCAGAACTACAACGAAGTACCATCCCACACCGGTCAGAATGACTATCATCAGTAAGTCTACAAATAACAAATGCTGAAAAGGGTGTGAAGAAAAGGGAACCCTCCTACACTGTTGGTGGGAATGTAAATTGGTACAACCTCTATGGAAATAGTATGGAGGCACCTCAGAAGACTAAGTATAGAACAAGCATATGATCCAGCAATCCCAATTATTAATTCTTAACTGAAATCATATTATTGCATTAATGTAAGTTTTCTAATTAGTTCCGATTCCTAATAATGAGCAAAGACCTCTAGTTCTGCTACTACATTTTCATACATTGTTTTGAGCCCTTCACAAAGTACATTTTACCTGCCTTTATAGCATAAGTTTCCTTAAGTTGTATAATTAATACTAGAAGCTGATTTCCTAGCCTAATCACTATTATGTTACCTATTAGGAATACAGGGTATCTTTTTATGCCCTTCAGTTTTCTCCACTTCCTTGAGAAAGGACCTGATAGATGTTAGCCAAATGAGAATCTATCCTATCTTTAAAGACTGTAGCAATTACACAGTTGTCCTTGACAGTCAAATCTGATTTTTGATGATCTGGGTGTTCTACTTTGCAACATAAGACTTTCTTTTCTTATATATCCTTTATTGCAGTTGTTACCTGTTTCACTCTCCACAAAACAAAGGTTATGCATAGATGATTGACTTTTTTTTCTAAAAATAATATTTTTAAAATATTATTCCTCAGAAGCCCCTTACCTAATCCTTAATGTCTTTTGGCACTTCTTTCTAAACATTTCCCACATTTTCTCATTTGTTTTAAAGTGATGGAACTCAGACTAAGTTATAAAAATCCAATAAGTCTGATTAACTGTGAATATAATCCTACCTACTACATGTTCTGCTTATATCTTTAAATGTTTTTAGACTTTTAAAATTCAAATCTCATTATTTACTTGGATTTCTATCCATCATTTTCATTTCTTTTTTTGGAGGGCATATTTTCTTGTAGCTACTTGATGTACGTTTATATAATTTATTTTGCCTTCTTAAATTTCCTACTCTGACTTGTCCTGATTTTCCTTAACTTATTTGGAATATGGTTCCATAGGATAATGAAGTAGGTCTTCCTCATTTAGTGGAATGAGTGTGTCCTATGTGACTTCCCTTTTTTTTTTCTTGGACTAAAGTGATATCAGATCTGTGCTTCACTCCCTCAACCTTAGTTTCATCAGGAAGCTTGGAAGCATTGAGGTGGGGAAGAGGACATTAAGATATGGTATCAGGGAGTTTCCATAGTGGCTCTGTGGTTAGCGAACCCAATAGCATCCATGAGGTATACAATGGCAAGAACAACAGAATAATCATCATTTGGCAATATATGCCCTTGCTTTACTCAAATATTGTTAATATGAATTATGACTACATTATACACACATTTATATATATGTTTGTATATAACATTTTAAAATATATGTATTATATACAGCATATATACTTTTACATAGAATTTTTAATATATGAATCACTTTAATTTCTAATTATATATATAAATACATATCATCAATAAATTTATACAAAGTGTATTTATATAAGCATACTATGTAACAACTCCTAGTATCTACTTTGTTAACGCAAAGTTAATATTTAGTCTTTTAAGTTGAAGGGCTATGCATTTTATGTGATTTTCCTGTATCAACATCATCATCATAGATGCTGTTGTTGAACTCATTCTGCAGAAGAATATCATGTCCTAGGTTGGCTAAATAACTTGTATGGGCCTCCAGCTATTGGATGGCGTTATCAATATTTCAGCTCAGACATTCTGAACCTAAAGCAGGCACTTACAATTTTACACAGTAAATTTACTGTAAGGATGATTTATTTTGATTGATCAAGAGAATATTAAATTATGATTAATACTGAGAATTCAGTAAAATGGGTATAATAATTTATCTTAATGCTTATAGATTTATGTATGAGAGTAATTATAGCATTGTAATTATTGCAGATGTTGAAACAATGTAAATCTGCAGTAATAGGGAAATGGTTAAATAAATTGATTCATTAATAAGATGGGATTCAGTATGACCATTAAAATTATTTTATTGAGTATTTACTGATAGGAAATCTTAAGATATATTTTTAATGAAAAAAGATTATAGAATAGCATGGCATGTATACTCTATTCACATAATTGCATGAAATGAATGTAACAGTTTACAAATTTTAATCTCTACCTTGTGTGAAGCCAATAGACTTTAAATATTTTGGTATGACTGAATTTTCTAATTTTTCTAAACATTCTACTCATTTTATTATACATTTCTTAACAGTAATAAAAAAATTACCGACTTGAAAATTATCATCATAAACTTTCATGTATAATTACGTATTCTTTAATTTTAAAATCAAAAGTATTATATTTTTTTCATGATCATATAAATTTACCTTTTTATTATTTTGATTTTTCTGTGTTAACCATAGTGAAAAGAATATTTGTCACATCAAAGTAAAATATAGCATTTCAAAAAAAAATTGAAATGAGTGAAGCCATTTTATAATTTATTTTTCAAAATCATCTGAAAATGGTTTAGTGTTTAAAACTACAGACTTTCATACATGTGAAAATATTTTATTTGGAATATTTCTTTCTCTGGTAGTTCTTTCTATAAGCTTTTGAGGACATATTCCAGATATCCACACTAAAATATTTTAGCACATAGCATTTATACATTATCTATTTGTTTTATGAATGTATATAAGCAGTTAAGCCATTTTTCCATATTTTACATGTTAAAATTACTTTCCTTTAGGCACTCTGGATAATTTCAAAGATTACAGTAATGTGATATGACTGTAACATAGTATGGTTCAGCTCTTTAATACTTAACATTTTTAATTTAATAAAATATAATTTAATCATAATGGAGGCAAAAGTCCAAGGTAATAAGAGCATATTCAGTCACTCCACAAATCTTTGTGGAGGGCCTTGTGTTCAGTACTCTGTGATAAATGTTAGGAAGATTCAAAAGTAAATGGAACATCTTCCCTCTTGTGTGTTTATGATTTAGGCTGGGGAAATGATACGTATACATAATTAACTACAATAGGAGATATAAAGTGATGAGTGATGTAAAACAAGCACAGGCTGAGTTTTCAGTTGTTCTGCTATAAGTAGTCTTAAGAGGCAGGACACGGATGGGATGAGGCTTTGCAAGAGAAAGGAGCCTGAACTGTGGTGCAGACATTTCCCATATGTTAGGAGAATGATGAGGACGCCTCTAAGTTTATCTCACGCTCACGGGAAAAGAGTCCTTCAACGAAAACATTCATAGTGTACATAACCATCCATCCCTTCTAGAATAACAATGATTAAAAACCGTTCACTTGTTGAAGTAAGTCAGATAGACAAATATCATATGATATTGCTTATATATGGAACTTAAAAAAAATACAAAGGGAGTTATTTATAAAATAGAAATAGACTCACGGAGACAGGAAACAATTAATGATTACCAAAGGGGAGGGAGGGGAGGGATAAACTAGGAGTTAGAGATTAACAGATACACACTGCAGATCACAGGATGTACAATATTTTGTACATATTTTGTCAATATTTTGTAATCTATAATGGAAAAGAATCTGAAAAGGAACATGTATATATATATATATATACACATAGCTATGCATTGCTATTTTGTGTATAAACTTAATATAAAGGTGATTTTTAGAAAATTATAAAAAAAAGAAAATATCACCTAGAGTTCATTTTCTTTAATAATCACTTTTTATTATCTGGGCATATTTTCTTCCAGTAATTTGTAAAACTACTTGTAACTAGAATATTTAAGCCCTGCAAAGGACACTACGTGTCATTTTGCCCAATTCCCTTTTCCCTTTTATGGGGAGTCAGGAGGTATTAGAAAAGGATCATGGAATTGAGGGTCTGAGGACACAGAGGCTAAGCAGCTTGCTCAGAGGTCATGGACTTAACTGTAACTGTGATGGTAATTCAAGTTCAGAGACTCATCTGGAACATCACCCCACCAGCACCACACGTGTGCTTCCCAAACCATCCTGGCTTTTTATGAAAAGTGACTTTTTCCCTCAAGCTTTAACATTGGTGGCTAGTTCTGTGCTTTGACTATTTTCTGAAGCAATGGAAAGAAACACTGCTTACTCCCCCTTTTGCTCTATCTTGGGAGAGGAGGTGAGACAAAGACCTGGAGCTGAGACAGCCTGGCCCTGCAAAAGCTCTTACTGCCTCTTTGGAAAGTTATGACCTTGCATTTTTGGCCCCTTGAAAGTTGCTCTGCCTGACTGTTTTAAGCTCAATTCCTTTCCTTTTCCAACTACACGTTATTAAATAGTAAGACATATTACTTCATCGTAAAACTTCACATAAAACAAAAACTGATCTTTATTAGATGTAAATTTTGTTTAAGTTGAAAATCATTTAATATTCCTAGGGGAGAGTGATGATTTTTCTCCCCTAGACTGCAATATAATGAAGTGAAAATGTTTTCACAATACTTTGGAGTTTTTATAATTGTCCTCTGTATTGTTTGACTGTCAGTTAAATTAGAGCATTTGATAATTGTAGGGAGCCGATAAGACTTTCTGTTAAAGGTATGTTATTATGTTAATCTCGGTTCAAATATAGTTTGCCCGAATCCTATTTTCATTATATAATATTAGAGTAAATTAACCTGTTAAATAAGATTACCCGGGAGGGCATAGAACATTTTAAATGCCTTTAAAGTTAACCTTACTTTAAACAAGTATATAAATCATGTAATACTAAAACTATGGTTGTCTTTAAAATTTGGAGCATTGATATTTCCCTATAAATATAGCTATTGTAGACTTAAAAATAAATCAATGAATAAGATTAGTTAGTGTTTAAAATTTTTTTTTTCCTACTTTTTAGGGTGTCACCTGCAGCATATGGAAGTTCCCAGGCTGGGGGTCGAATTGGAGCTGCAGCTGCTGGCCTGCACCACAGCCACAGCAATTGCTGATCCGAGCCGCATCTGTGACCTGCACTGCAGTTGCAGTAACTCTGGATCCTTAACCCACTGAGTGAGGGCAGGGATCACATCGGCATCCTCATGGATGCTAGTTGGATTCTTAACCCACTGAGCCACAGTGGGAACTCCTAAATGTGTGCCTAGTGTGGGAAAATAGTGAGTGATGAAGTTTAAAAAAATGTGGAGGCGCCCAGATTTCATTTGGTATGCAAACACCTGGAGACTAGAGATACACTGACAATTTGTGTCATGCTGCAAATAAGAGAGGTATTCCAACAATTTTAACTGTACTTTCTTTGTACTTTCTTTGTTCATGCAGGGGAAAGCCTCAGTGTCCATGATTACCACGCATATGTTTTTAAACATTCGCATCCCAATAGATACTGTCCCAGTTTTTGGTCTGCTTTTTTTTTTTCAGAACTAAGTTGATGGGTGTCTGTGTGACAAATGTACTGTCCCAACTCATTTAAAGAAACATTCAAAATTTCATTTAGTTTTATATTCATCCCTTCAATCAAAATTCTGAAGTGCACGTGTGTGGTTTGAAGTACCAGGAACCTGTAGCCATTGCAGAGACATAAAAGGATCCTAGTGCAGGCTGCACACTGGGTACATTTCTGTCTAGTCGATATACAGGTAGACTCTCAGGACTTCTGAACTAAGAAGTTGATAGTGTCTTGGCCCCATTAAACACTTGTGCTTTTCCCAATGATGCCTATTACCCTCCACCTGACTGTGTAATGGGCTCCTCTTAGAGATTTTAAGAGTGAAATTTAAAGGCAGAAGATGAAAAAGTATAGACATTCCTGTTGTGGTGCAAAAGGATCGGTAGCATCTCTGGAGCACTGGTCTGCAGGTTCAATCCCCAGCCTGGCACAGTGGGTCAAAGAGCCAAGAAAAAAACAGGGGGAGGGGGATGAAGGGAAAGTATAGAAGAGATGGGTGGAAGAGGAATTTTACAGTAGCTGCCCTGCCAGTGCCTAATTATTTGCACAAACCCATCTGTGTACACTGTCATAGCTACATGCAGGAGTTAAGAGCTCTGCCTTTTTTTTTTTTAAATCCTTCTATAATGTCTAAGCAATGTATGATAATAGTAAAACAGTTCCTCCACACAGTAGAAGGCATCCAAGTGTGTTAGTGTGTTCTTCAGTACGAATGACCTGGTGTTGTGATTTTGGTTTCCAGCTTTAAATTTGAGGTTAATCGGAATTCTTTAAAGTCAGAGCAAATCAGCCTCTGTTTAGTGAACTAGGTTATTTATAAACCTAAAGAAAAATGATTATACTTCCAATGTATTGAATTTTTTTTGTATGCAAAGAATTATAGTAAATTATTTACCTGAATTTAAGTAATCTTATTTAATCCTCATAGAAACCCTCACTCTAAGAACACTGAGTTAAAGAGGCAATATATCTAATATGCATAGCTAAAGAGTGCTGAGGTTGTGGCATGAAACCAGCATGTTCTGTTTCTTAGCCCCTGTTTCAAAATATTTAAAGTAAGGTAGGCTATTAAACATGTAACCTGTAAAAGAAGTAGATCAGAATAAAAGCTTCACACAACAGTTCAAAAGCAGGGCCAACACTTATACACAATTATTGGATGGTAATCATTGAATATTATAATTAGATATAATGTTTAATTGGCAATTTTAGGTTTTAATCGATAAAATCTTTTCTGAGGGAAGAAGGAGTGCAAGATTAGTTTTTTATGGGCTGATACCAATGACCAGTATTGCATTTTATTCCTTTTTGCTTAAAAAGAATGCAACATTTACTTATTACCAAAGAAACTTTATAATTAGAATAAAGAAGGAAATATATTCATTTACTCAACAAATTTTAATAGTGTTTATGATTGTCTATAAAATAGGCCCCCAAGAGATAACTATCAGTAACTTTTGCTGTATTTTCTGTTTTACTTTTTAAAATACATTAATTGTAATGACAATGTACATAAAAATTATAGGTACACATATGAACTTTAAAATTAGTTTTTCTGATTATAAAATAACACATCCTCACTATGGAAAATTTAGAAACTGCAAATAAAAAGTAACATTTTAAAGAATTTGGAATATCCACCTCCTCAAAATAATCTGTTAATATTGGTCCATATTTTATTAATTGTATAATGAATGGTAAGACATTTCACTTACTGTATAGGTTAATAAGGTTAAGCATACCTGTATGTATTGATTTTTATCATAGTTAACTCAGGAATATTCGCATGTCTGAATGAAAAATGATAATGAGAATGATGGTATACTGTTGACTTGAGACAGCTTAGTAGTCTTTCGTGATTAAATAATGGAGTGATTTGGGTCATTCAACGTGAGTCTAACAGATGCAGAAGAGCATCAGTCACCGTTCTCTTTAAAGAAAATGGCCAGTCTGTTTTTCTGTGCTCCTCTGCTTATGTTCAAGGGGAAAACACCATAATAATACTCGAAGCAGAGTATCCATCTGTGTAAACAGTTTGGCCGGTAAAGAAGTTCTAGACAATAATAGAACCCATCATTGCTTTTGCCAGGCTCAAGTATATGTAGGTAATGACCCTCACTCATGCCACAAACCTAAATTATCATTCATATACACCCACAGTCTTCCAGGTTTCTGTTGTTGAAAATTTAAAGTACCTTCAGTGAAAAGCAAAGTGAAAAGGGAAATAGAAAACGCTTTGTTGAAATTTGGCATCTGAACATATACATCCAGTAGCTTGGAACAGTATCGCTTAAAGCGGAAATACCTAGAGAGGAGACAGTTAGGTGTGTGTCCTATAGAAGGGGAATGACTCAATTGTAAAACTTTAGATTGCGGCCATGGAATCTAGTGTGTTTTGTGTACCAAACAACGACACAACCCTCAAAAGTGTCCACTGTGATGTAGAGTGGGTTGTGTCTCTAATGAGTCATGTTCCCAAATTATTAAATTAAATTCCAGTGGACTTAAGCTAACAGAATGAGGCAGCACCCAGAAATATCTTCAAGATCAATTCCAAGGGAGCCCAAATCCCCCAGAATAACTAGCTGCAGAGTGCTGAGTGCCACGTGATGAAAACCCACCTGTGAGGAGAGAAGCACTGAGATGCAAGTTTTAGCGAGAGTCCTGAAAGATATTAGCAGTCCTCAACCTAGAAAGAAATCCCATCTAAATTGTAGGTTAAAAGATATGGCACAAGAAACACATTTCCTGCGACAGGAAAGGCAGAGAGAGCAGAAATACCGCTCAGGGCAGAGTCAGATCAGGCCGCACCAGTGTTTTGACAACACGTAACCCAACAGGACTCTTAAGCTTGGGCTCCAAGCTGAATAAGGAAAAACCTTCGTATAAACATTTCCATTCGTAAATTTAGTCCAGATTATAACGTTTATTAAGGTCCACAGAAAGGGTTTTGAAAATTAAATCTTCTACTTGAGAAAGTCTGTTCCTTTCATAAAGCTAGAAAACATGAAATTCTTGTTTTTTTAACTCAATGAATTTTATTATATTTATAGTTTTGCAATGCTCATCACAATCCAGTTTTACAGTATTTCCATCCCAAACCCCCAGGCTATCCCTCCCCCCACTTCAACCTGTCTCCTTTGGTATCCTTAATTTTTTCAAAAGTCTGAGAGTCAGTATCTATTCTGCAAAGAAGGTCATTGTATCCTTTTTTAAATTCCACATGTAAGTGATAGCAGAGGACATTTGTGTCTCATTGTCTGACTAACTTCATTTAGTGTGATCATTTCTAGGCCCATCCATATTGCTACAAATGCCATTATTTCATTCCTTTTTATGGCTGAGTAATATTCCATTGTGTGTATGTACCACATCTTTATCCACTCCTCTGTGGATGGACATTTAGGTTGCTTCCATGTCTTTGCTGTTGTGTGTAATGCTGCAGTGAACATTTGAGTACATGTATCTTTTCAAGTCATAGTTTTCTTTGGCTAGATGCCCAGGAGTGGGATTGCTGGATCAAATGGTAATTTTATTTTTAGTTTTTTGAGGCATTTCCATAATGTTTTCCATAGTGGTTACACCAATTTACATTCCCACCAACACTGTAAGAGGGAGGGTTCCTTTTTCTTCACATCCTCTTCAGCATTTATTGTTTGTAGACTTTTATGATGGCCATTCTGGCTGGTGTAATGTGGTACCTCATAGTAGTTTTGATTTGCATTTCTCTAATTATTAGTAATGTTGAACACCTTTACATGTGTTTTTTGGCCATCTGTATGTCTTTTTTGGAGAATTGTCTGTTTAGATCTTCTGCCCATTTTTGAATGGAGTCATTTATTTTTTTGGTGTTCAGCTGCAGAGGTATTTATATATTTTGGAGAGTAACCCTTTGTCAGTTGCTTCATTTGCAAATATTTTCTCCCGTTCTGTGGATTATCTTTTGTTTAGGGTTTCCTCTGCTGTGCAGAAATTTTTATGAAATCCTTTTTTTTTAAATCTTTCCCTCAAAAGTGTATAGCGTTCTTCATTTACCTTTATATCTAGATAGCATTGTCTTAAAGACTTAGACCTACTTTTTACTCCCAGAAATGTTCAGCATACACAGAAATAGAGGGATTAGCTCAGTGAACCTCACTGTCCAGCTTTGTCAGCAATCGGCAGTTTCCCAGCGTTCAGAACACTGCTTGTTCTCTCTCCACTTCCTCCATTCTTGTCGATGTCACATTATTTCCAATCTGGACAAGTTAAAATCTCTTAGTCATCTCCCCCTTGCTCACCTATCCATCTGTTTTCCACATAGAGTCAAAATGGTCTATAGTTGGAAATTAGATCTGGCCACTCCTGTGCCTAAAATTGCTTGTGTCTCCTCATTAGGTTTTAAAAATCCCAGACACCTATCTGGTCTGGAGAGCTTTCTGATCTGTCTCAGTTCAGATGTCGCTTTTTTTTTTTTTTTGGTCTCCTTAACCACTCAGTCAAAAATGTCCTGCCCCAGTCCTTCCAAAGTACAACAAGCTATTTTGTTTTCATCTTGGCTTTTATCACTATCTAAAATTTTATAAATTTTCTGCTAATGTCCTGACTCGAGAACTCTGGCCCCGTGACAGCTGGAATCCTGTCCATGTGGTCACAGCTCTCTCCTCCACCTCTCTCCAAGTGGTTCTCAGCCCTGGTGGCACCTTAGAATCATGTGGGTGGCCCTAAAAACTACAGTCTAGGCTGGGGCCCAGGCACTTTTTTTTTTTCCGACCCCCCACCCCCCCCAGGGTGATTCTAGTGCATACCAGGGACCGAGAAACACTGCCTTTTGAAAATGCCTGGCATATACAAGGTACTAAGAAACATTTTTTTTGGGGGGGGCACACCCACAGCATGTGGAAGGTCCCCAGCCAGGGATAGACCCCTTGCCACAGCAGCACCCTTAGTTGCTTCAGTGACAATGCTGGATCCTTAACCCACTGTGCCACAAGGGAACTCCTGAGTAGGCTTGTATTTAAACAAATGAATGAGGGCCTGGCCCGTACTTCAGTTTTATTTTGAATACAGCCATAGATAATTTGTCAGGAATATGCTACTCCATTGACTCTTTAGGATCATTTTGTTTCTGCAGTATTTAAGTCCGTATTGGGGAAGAGGGGGGTAGAATAGGGAGAGGGAGGGAGACGGAGGGAGAGAGAGAGGATAAAAGAGAGAGAGAAATTGTGATTCCTGTATTTTAATCCCTGAATGAAGAAAAATCTGTGTTGTGCTCACGTTAACCACCAGTTCATGGGTCGTACCCACTCAGCCCTCTGATTAGGAGACTTTCTAAAGTAACTCCACTGGCATGCGTCTATCCAGTCTGGCAGTCTCATTGCCCAGCTCTCTGACTCTCAATCAATGAGTTTGTGAAAAGCTGTCCTTTCAGAATGTGCTACTGCGTTACTTATAGTCACACATCCCAGAACGGAAGATACCAGCGTCAGTCCCTAGTCCTTTTCCTGACTCTATTTTTTTTTTTTTTTTTCCGTCCTGGCTCGCTTGCAACATGTAAATAGGTGTAGGAGGAACATCTCTGTTAAGCTGGAAAAAGTCAGGAGCTACAAAGCAGAGTAATAGCTGTTCAGTGTTGTAGCAAAGGCCAGTCCCCAACCTCCCGCCATCTTCCTTGTGAATACCTGCAGTTGTCACATGGTTTACACAGTGCCTTGTAAAACATGCTGACTGCTGTGATCACTTCAAGAAAACCGAAGCAGGTATCAGCCAGGTAGACAGAGAGAAATAGATCTTTTCTCATCTTGCAGAGTAGAAAACTGAGGTTTAAGGAAGTCACGTCTTCCACAAGAAGCCACAGTGAGTTGAGGAGAGACTCCCTTTCATTAGGTGGTATCATCAGTTACAAAGAATGATGAGCAGAAACTGGTGATTGAGCTTCCTTCACAAACCAATGCCTGCAATATAATTTCTCTCGGTAACCTCAAAACTTCAAGTGTTCAAGGTTGTCCTTTTTCCATATGCATTTTTAAATATGATGAAAATGTGGCATAATGGCATTTTCATCAAAGTGTCCTTTCTTTTTCCAACATAATTGACTTTTTTTAGAAGTGTAAAATGAATCTATTTGCAGCTGGATACAAATACTATGGAATGTAAGTGGAAAATAAAAATTATAAAATAAAACATGCATATAGTTGAGTATCTTATTATAAGATATATTTTTATCATATTTGATGCAAATGATTTTCTCCATAAATCTAGAGAACAGAGGGTTTGCTTTAATATTTCTGTTATTTGCTGCTTTTTTCCCTCTGTGACTTATTGGAGTCATAAGAGTTCATGAACATTTTCTATCTATTTTGTTAAATTTTACATTTGAAACCTTTGTTATTCTTCATTGTGAGAATAAGATTCTTAGACAATTGATGTTAGAAGTCCTCAGATTGTTAATATTTTTAGATTATTATTTTTTTATATATAAAGATGAATGACAAATGTTAATTGTGTGACTGAGAAGCATCTGCACAAAAAGCCAGTTCTCATGGAGGCTTTTAAGAGGGGAGAGGGAAAAGATCGAATGAAAGTGTTAGATTTTTTTCACAAGGACCATGATGGACCAGCTCTAAGTGCCTCAGTGATTACTTATCTCATCTGCCTGTGCTCTCTGTCACTCTACCTGTGCACCTTAAATAGATTCATATCTCATTTTCCAACACTGTTTTTCCTTTGTATTGAGACTAAAAGGAATGTATCGTGAATCAGAGACTGAAATTTAGACCCTGGCCTTACTATGTAACAGAACAACTATCATCGTGAAGGCAGCCCTCTTCCTCCTGAGATAATTTGAAGTATCAGTATTGGGCAGAATCGTCTTTTATGGAGAAGATAGAGTAGTATCGATTGAGTACTTTAGTGATATTCAGAATTTATGGGAGCTACATATGCTTAAGTAGTCAGATGAAATGAGAATATTCTGAATTTAATCATTAATTGTTCCTCGAGCCTCCCTTAGGAAAACATTCATTATGAGATGGGACTTGATAAGGTAGGACAGGGATTTTAAATATGAGAAACATCAAAAGAATTACTCTGTGTGGCATTCATCGACCTCAAAAATGTGCATATTTTACATCACTGGATTTCAGGCAAGACTGCATTCATACCGGAACTAGAAATGTTTTTATAACATGCCTAGAGGAAAATTCTTTGTTATGGCTTCACTGAACGCTCATTAATTTTGTATCAGAAGGGGGGAGTTGATAGCAATTTTGCACCTATCTGCAGATGTATGAAATGTTTAGTCATTTTAAGGTAAGAAATTCTCACATGTCAACATTTCACAGAATTTAACAAAACTGCTTTATTTCTGTAAGGAGAATTTAATGTTTAATAATCAGAGATATCAAAATTCTCCATTAATTAATGAAGTTGATTCCAAAATGTAAGCACGTAAATAAGTTATATTTTTTACTTAAAAATATTTCCCAAACACAGAGAGTTATAACAGGTAATGTAATGAGCATCCACCTATTCACTGCCCACATAGAACTCTTAAAAATTTATACGTCTCTGTATTTTTTACGTCACTCTGTATCATTTCGTTCTCGTTCTTTAGTAAGGTCTTGGTATAAATAAAGCATGCCAAAGAAGAGTTCCCCTAAGAACTCAGTGTACATGGCTTTGAGAAGCCGCGGCAGATGTGTAGCTAGACCCTCAGCGCGGTCCTGGAACTCCCCACCCCCTCCCACGCTGGGAGTCTCAGCAGTCATGGCCTTTGCTCCTACTGCAGGTCGAACCCAGGCTCTCACCAGCATCCTGTACCGTCGCTGTAGGTTCCACCTGATCTGTTTCAGTCCTTTCCCTACCCATCTCCCCGAGTTAGTCTCTTCAAAAAAAAAAAAAAGCAAAGTTGATGGCATCATTCCCTTGTTCCCAAATCTCTTTTGAGTTTTCTTTGCTTAAGGGAATTGTTTCTGAAGTGGGGTACAGAGACGAAGGATCCATGAGAGTGGGAGAAGAAAACCCCAGGACCGCCATCTGATTTTATTCTTTTGTCTTTTTTGCCTTTATCTAGAGCCGCACCCACGGCATACGGAGGTTCCCAGGCTAGGGGTCTAACAGGAGCTGTAGCCGCCGGCCTTCGTCACAGCCACAGCAACGCGGGATCCGAGCCGCATCTGCAACCTACACCACAGCTCACGGCAACGCCGGATCCTTAACCCACTGAGCGAGGCCAGGGATCGAACCCGCAACCTCATGGTTACTAGTCAAATTTGTTAACCACGGAGCCATGAAGGGAACTCCCTGATTTTATTTTATTTATATATATATATATATATATATATATATATATATATATATATATTTTTTTTTTTTTTTCTTTATGGCCGCACCCATTGCATATGGAAATTCTTGGGCCAGGTACTGAATCTGAGCCACATCTGTGGCAACTCCAGATCTATTAATTCATGGAGCTGGGCCGGGGATAGAACCAGCCCCATCACAGCTATCTGAGCCGTTTCAGTCATATTCTTATCCCACTGTGCTGTGGCAAGAACTCTTCTATATAGTATTTTTGAGATTTGTACTTGATGTGTGTTACATGTCATACACAAGTCTGCCTACGCAGATAAATACGCATGTACTGAGGGAATTCATGCTAATAGAGACGCACAGTAAAAGATTTTAGAGACCCCAGCTCCTTCACAGTGTGGCCTTGACACCCTTCCTTCCACCCCGTCGTGTGCTGCTTACTTACCTCCTTGGCACTTCGATCTTTTTAAACTTCCCCTGGGCCTGCATCAGCACAGATCCCTTCCTACAGAAAATCCCCTTCACATACCTTAACTAAATCCAGTGGCGCCGTGACATGAAATGTTAATAATTTCTGTAATCTCTCTATCCCCTGAATGCCTATAGCCCTTTTTTTCAGACACATTGAAAACCCCTGGTACAGTGCATTATGATTTAGATCTATGCATATCTGTCTCCCCAATTTTACTTTGAACTACATAAGGTGGGAGCCATTTCTTATTAATCTTTGTATCTACAGTGCCTTGCACGCTGTCTGGTACATCACAGGCGCTTGAGAAGTACTTTCAGTTAAGTGGATAGAAACAGGGGTCTGCATTCCAAGGACACTACTGCTTATAAGCAACACGAAGGCAAGCAGCATATGCCTGTAAATGTAGTCAGTGTACATTAACTCAGATAAGATGTTAGAATGCAAATTAAGAGATTTCTTTGGGAAGGTTCTAGGTATCCCCGCTGTATTTGCAATGGTCAAAAAATAAACACATTATAAATTATGTACTCTAAAGGAGAAAACCTCACTAGCTTTGCTATTTTTAACTCTTGAGAAATTTCTTAGGCTTACAGTGACCTGGACTTAGATTTTCTTTTCTTTTTTTTTTTTTTTTAAGGGGCTGCCCTTGTGGCATATGGAAGTTCCCAGGCTAGGGGTCGAATCAGAACTACAGCTGCCGACCACAACGACTCCAGATCCGAGATGCGTCTGCAACCTAAACCACAACTTGTGACAGCACCGGATCCTTAATCTACCGAGAGGAGCCAGGGTTCAAACCTGCATCCTCATGAATACTAGTCGGGTTCATTGCCACTGAGCCACAATAGGAACTCCCTAGATTTTCTTTCTTACCATAGAGCCCAATGACATAACTTTTAGACGATCATACCCACTGTGGCCACCTTTATGGTGTTCCTATTCTAGTCCCCAGGACTTGTTGCAGAGTGAGAGGCTAACCAACAAACAAAATATATACATCTAACTACATTTTATGTATATTAAGATATATATATGCTAACATACACATGTATAAAATATAAATGAAGTTACCAATAGAACAAGATGATATAGTCTAATTATATTTATAATAGTAAAAATATATAATTTGGTTGAGACCTTGGGTTCTGGAGTAGAACAGGAGGACAATTTGGGCTCAGTCTCACCTCCATCACTATCAGTTTTATGTATTGGGACAAATTCTTTACTTTTCCTCAATACCAGTTTTCACATATGTAAAATAAAAATTTTGAAAAAAGTATTATATGGATTTAATAATGTAAGGTGTTTAACATGGCTTAGTACCTGATAAAAAGTACCTAGTAATTTTTAGCTGCCTTCATTATTCTACTTCCTAGTAAAGGTAACTACTATTTTTAACCTAATAGAATGGATCTTAAGGTGATCTAGAAACATACCAACCTAGTGAAAAGCATCTCAGGAATTTCTTTTACTCCTCTTTCTCTGGGTGAAATATTTAAAACAATAGATTCTCTTTTTCTTTAGAGTAAAAATGTGATTTATTTTTTTAGCCTTGTTAAAGTGGCCAGATAAATTTCCATTACAGAATACAAATTTGTTAGTACATAAAAATCACCTTAAAAATACCTTGACACATAGTGAGCACTCAAAAAAATGTTAGCTGCAGTTAACTTTTTCGCTGACAGATTTTTAACCTATTTTCCATGACCACAATATGTGTAAAAATACAAACATATTTTGAACTGTTAAACAATTATGTTTTATCCAACAAAACTGTAATGAACAGAATCTGTATTTTGTTTAAAAATACACTAAAATATTAATCATGTAAAATGACATTTGAAAAACATATTGTAGGAATAAAACTGCTACAGAAGACTCTATTGAAAGTGAAATATTGAGAATACATGAATTTTATAAATTTAATGGGACTTAATAGAAGTGCTACTTTGTAATTGGTGATTTTAATAAGTGTCAGTTTCTTTGAAAAGACCGTTATTATAAATAGGACGCTCATATCCATGGTAACAGGGAGAATGCCTCTTAGCTTTTCAAAACATGCTAAGATAATTAATCAAGTTTTCTTTATTTCCTTTTTTCCTCATAATTTAAAAATAACAATAGAGGAGAATTTTGCTAATTTGTTTACCAGTGTATTTTACATAGTGCCAGTATAAAAATTAAAATCTATATAAAATAAACCAATAACATCCACTCTGTTAAGGGACTGGGAGTAGGTCCTAGCCTAAAGAAACTATTAGCCTTTAAAGAAACTATTAGTAAGGTTTCTTCCTCAAGGTCTTCACTTAAAGTCACATACTTTCCTTTTCACCAGATAGCACTAGATGAAGGCAGCATTCTGACTTTTGCTAATCTTAGCCTAAATGTAATCAGAAAGAACTCTTTCTAAGACAGAGATATATGAGTGGTTTGCTTGCTTAAGAAAAAAAAATCATGGACAATGTAAATGTTACTGTTAATACTCTTGGTCTTGAATTCCACTCTTTAAAAATGCAAATTTCACACACCCGCTTGTTTATAAATTCCAAAATGAAAATACGAATATATAATTTGTTTTATATGTTGATATATATATATGTATCACATGCTCTGATATATAATATATAATACAATATTAATATGCACCACATATTAATAGATGATAATATGGAAATATTATATCAGAAAATAGTGTACCTAGCAGCTAGCTATATATTTGTAGAACAAGTTCCCCATGGGAGGGAAAACTTCTTTAAATAATGTAGGGCCCCATCTTATGCTACAGAGGTTTGCTGTATAAATATATTTCTATAAACTATGGTAACCGAGTTGTGATTTCAAGGAGTGCTAGGGTGCCGATGTGAGCACTGGCTTGCTCAGAGCCCTGGGTGCCACCGGCTGTGTGGGTTGGACCAGCCTGCGGGGAGGGTATAGCTTGGCCCTTCCTAGACCCACTTACCTTCTCTGTGGAGTGACTTCTTTAGTAGAGAGACAGCCTTGTAGAAAGAGGACAGAGTGTCTTCATATGAAGAGGGAGTCCATTCCCCAAGAAAGAACAGGGACATTTTTCAGGATCCCAGATGCACCCAGAGTTGTTCACAAGCCCTTTAGCACAGTACACTTTTTTTTTTTTAATTTATAAAAAACAGTTATATTTTCTGCCACCACACACATTTCTAATTGATGTCAAAAAGGGATTTGGTGAAGAAACTCTAAAACAGTTTCCTGACTTCTCTTGTTCTGTTGTTGGTTTGGCCTTCACAAAAGCAACCCCCTGAGTTTGACTTTGTGAACTGCCAGAATGACAATTGCTGGATGATTTGCCACCTCCTGTGACTCAGTGTGCAGCTGTAGGGAGTGCCAGAATGTCTGAGCGGGACCGTTCTGCTGTGGGCCATGAATTTCTGGGCTTCTGGTCGACTAGCATGGATGATGGTCTGACCCCTGCAGGTCCTTCAGTACTTCAGCTGACACACACCTCCTTGGACCCATCCTTGAGTCCTTTGTAATGTCCTTGGAAGCCCTGTCTGGACTGACCTTTTGTGAATCCTCTTGGTAAACATTTTCTGATCTGGCTTCCCACCCACTGGATAGTGGCCCAGAGCCCTGGTACAGGCTCAGGACCCCTGTTGGTGTAAGAGCCCATCCTTGTTTCTGCCATCTTCAGGAGGGATGTGGAAAGTTGTTGATCCCTTTATATAACTCTGCCTCATTTGGAAAGTAAAAGTAACTGCAGGAAGTAATTTTGTCAAATGTTGTGTTGTGTGCACCTGACTGACTAAAGCATTCATTGGTTGGAGCGCTGTTAGGTTTTCCTGGAATGGCATGAGAAACAACTTCTAGACCTCCTTGCCTCTCTTACATATTATGTTCTTACTGGTAAGTCCCAGAGCATCCGTTGGGAGCACAGGCTCCACTTAAAGAACAACAGATGTGTTTTGTACTATGGTATTATCCGAAAAAATAAGATTAAAAAATAGAAAAATGGAAGTTCCCATGTGGCTTTGCTACAGCTGTGGCATAAGTTGAGACTGCCGCGTGGGTTTGATCCCTGACCCAGGTACTTACCCATGACAAGGGCATGGCAAAAAATATAGAAAAATACATAAAGGACATTTAAATGTTTTTTTTCTGATCTTATATGCACACACACTTGCACAAACAGAGACATCCTGAAGATAATAATTAAAGATGTATTTGGAACTAAACAGAACCTTAAATCTAAACAAATTTAAACGAAGTACTTTTAAAACTCACCTCCTTTTGTTACAGTACCCAAGAATAGGAACTGAGTGACTGCTAAAGTCATTTCTTAAAATTGTCTAGTTTCTAATGGGAATTTCTTATATGATAGGAAACAGTCATGTTCAATGGCAAAAGAAGCAGATCTTTTGTTTATCTGAGTAGGGTTGGCATAGTGTGCCTCAGTTCAGAAGGGGCTCTTACAGCTTTTAGGATGGCATATCTTATCAGCATTTATTCTTCATTAATTATTTTGTAACCAGTCTACTTGTCATACTTTGAACAGAATAATCATCTGTTGCATACATTCATTATTCATTTTCTCTATTACTCCATATGTCACCATGAGTTGGTCCAATTTTAAACAGAAAAATACCTGCTTTTCCTGGCATAGTTGAGAATTAACTATTTCATGCAAAGTAATTTTTTAGATAACTGAAATCTACCACAGAAGCATCAATTCTTAAAACATAGTCATTTTGATGGAAAACACTGGAAATTTTTTCAGCTTCCATCATTCCATACATTCATAAACAGAATCCTTTGAATATAATTCAGCATGTGTGTTTGTGTGTGATTATTATGAATCTGATCACGTTGCAGACTCTGCTTCTGCTTAAATAAAACCATTCATTTTGTTCACCTTGCTCTTGGAATAATAGAGACTGAAGTTTCTAGTGTGACTTCTTCAGCCTCATTGTACATTGCGCTCTCTGAGGTTCTCATTGCTTTACCCATGTTGGTCTTGTTAAGTCTCTTGTTTACTCCTCCTTGACAGAGGACCTTTCTACGTGCCGTTGTTGCTACCTTGAATGTTGTATTTTATCTTTCTTTCCTAGATCATCCTACCCATCCTTACAATCTCAATTCAAGTATCACTTTCTCAAAGAAACCTTTTCTTATTTCCTTAAAGAAGAATGTTTTTCTTCTCCTTATTTTTGTTTGCTTTTTGCTTTTTAGGACTGTACCCACAGCATATGGAGGTCCCTTATTTTTGTTTGCTTTTTGCTTTTTAGGGCTGTACCCACAGCATATGGAGGTTCCCAGGCTAGGGGTCGAATCAGAGCTATAGCCACCGGCCTACTCCACAGCCACAGCAATGTGGGATCAGAGCTGTGTCTGCGACCTACACCACAGCTCATGGCAACGCTGGATCCTTAACCCACTGAGCAAGGCCAGGGATGGGTACTTCAACCTCATGGTTCCTAGTCGGATTCGTTTGCACTGTGCCACAACGGGAACTCCAAGAAGCTTCTTCTTTCTCAAAGAAGCCTTTTGTTATTTCCAGTATGGGCTCAGAACCACCCCTCAGACAATCCTGAGTGTTATCTCCCTCTCTAGACAGTGAGTTCCCTAGAGACAGAGACCTTGTCTGTTTTGCTCACCACGAACCACTTGGGTGCCTGAGACAATGCCTGGCTCAGGATATAGGATGCATTTTCAGTGGGTGTGATTGTGCCTTCAAGACGGCAAAGCTTAGTTCTTGAGGCGTGAAAAAATATGAGCTATTACGGTGGTTTCAGACCCTCTGAAAATATAAATTATATATCTCTGGTATTACATTTTCATGGCAAGGGTTGGGGGAGGTGGTTCAGAAAAAAATAAATGTCTAAAAAGGTTTTTCAAGGGGAGAAAGATGAAAAGACAGCTTGCGGAACACTGAAGATAATGTGGTCAACAAATACTTATTGAAAGAATAAGTGATGAAAACAAGTTCACGATGGTAATGATTTTTCTCCTGCACACCGGTTTCTCCAGAGTTGTCTCAGGTGTGTATTCCAGCAGTAAGTGACTGATGTTGAGTTTTCCAGAGGCTTTTTCAAGGTTATTTTTTATCCCCTCCTTCAGTGTCTGAAGATCAGTTCTTAACATATTCTTCTCAAGTTGCTTATTTTCATCTCGAATTTCCTGTGGGCTAAAAAATCACAGGGCAAAGCTAGAGGTGTTTAAATAAAGCTAAATGTCTGTCGAATGTGAGCCCAGAAGTTTCTCTTTGGCTAATTCACTGATCAATGAATGTGTCAGGCACGGCTAGGAACTATTTGTTGAGCATGTAAGGACCTCAGGCAATCTTGCTGTATCTTTTGGCTGCTTAGAAGCTTCTTCTCCTCATGGATACTTGTCAGATTCTTTTTTTTTTTTCCCATTATCTCTGGTTTACAGATTTCTGTCGATTTTCCAACTGCACAGCATGGTGACCTGGTTATACTTACATATATGGATTCGTCACATGTGATTAGACAGAGTTCCAGGTGCTATGCAGCAGGATCTCCTTGCTTTTCCATCCCAAAGGCAATAGTCTACAACTACTAACCGCAGACCCCCCTACCATCCCACTCCCTCCCCCACCCTCTTGGCAACCACAAGTCTGTTCTCCAAATCTGTGATTTTCTTTTCTGTAGAAAGGTTCATTTGTGCAGTATATTAGATTCCAGATATAAGCTATATCATATGGTATTTGTCTTTCTCCTTCTGACTTACTTCACTCAGTATGAGAGTCTCTAATTCCATCCATGTTGCTGCCAATGGCATTATTTTATTCTTTTTTATGGCTGAGTAGTATTCCATTGTGTATATATACCACATTATCCTAATCCAGTCATCTGTCAATGTCTGTTTGGGTTGTTTCCATGTCTTGGCTATTGTGAATATTGCCACAATGAACATGCGAGTGCATGTGTCTTTTTCAAGGAAAGTTTTGTCTGGATATATGCCCAAGAGTGGGATTGCTGGGTCATATGGTAGTTCTATGTATAGTTTTCTAAAGGACCTCCGTACTGTTTTCCACAGTGGTTATACCAGCTTACCTTCCCACCAACAGTGTAGGAGGGTTCCCTTTTCTCCACCCCCACCCCCAGCATTTGTTGTTTGTGGACTTACTAATGATGGCCATTCTGACTGCCGTGAGGTGGTACCTCATGGTAGTTCTGATTTGCATTTGTCTAATCATCAGTGATGTTGAGCATTTTTTCATGTGCTTGTTGGCCATCTGCATATCTTCTTTGGAGAAATGTCTATTCAGGTCCTTTGCCCATTTTTCAATTTGGTTGCTGGCTTTTTGCTGTTGAGTTGTATAAGTTGTTTGTTATTTTAGAGATTAAGCCCTTGTCATTTGCATCATTTGACACTATTTTCTTCCATTCTGTAAGTTGTCTTTTAGTTTTCTTTTTATTAGTCAGATTCTTAATCCACTGAGCCACAATGGGAACTCCAAGAATTTCAGTTTGTTAGATTATTCAGATTATTCTCCCACATAAACTATAGCGTGATGTCTGTGTCTTTCTGTTAAATGTATTTCTCTCCTTTCTGTACAGAAACATATGTTGCTGTTAACTGGTTAATTCATTTTCCAATAAAAATCTGAAAAGGTTTATATTTGTGTACATATTTATTGTACCATTCTTTCTCCTTACCCTTGACAACCTAAATTCTTTTATTTCTTTTATATACTCCAAATGCTTTCCTATCTAGCTTTTCTAACTGTACTGCTTTTGTTCCATATCTGATTTGATTTTTTTTTCCCTTCAGCTTTCACAGCTGCAAGACTTGATTTGGACCCCAAGAAATACTCTTTGTGCATTTCTTATATTCTCTTCCACCTCTGTATTTATAAACTGGGACTTTTCATAATATCTTCACCTCCTGTGTGTTTCAGTGTTTTGGCTTTTTAGGGCTGCACCCGTGGCAAATGGAGGTTCCCAGGCTAGGGGTCTAATTGGAGCTACAGCTGTCAGCCTACGCCACAGCCACAGCAACTCCAGATGCAAGCTGTGTCTGCGACCTACACCATAGCTCATGGCAACACTGGGTTGTTAACCCACTGAGCAAGGCCAGGGATCGAAACCACAACCTCATGGTTCCTAGTCAGATTCGTTAACTGCTGCACCACGACAGGAACTCCTGTTTCAGTGTTTTTAGTGATGATTATTCAAACTTATGTTTGAGCTCTCAGGATATCTTTTTTCTTCTTCTTCTTCTTCTTCTTCTTCTTCTTCTTCTTCTTCTTTTTATGGCTGCACCTGTGACATATCAAAGTTCTCAGGCTAGAGGTTGCATTAGAGCTGCAGCTGCAAGCCTACACCACAGCTTGCGGCAATGCCAGATCCTTAACTCACAGATTGAGGCCAGGGATCAAACCCGCATTCTCACAGAGACTATGTCATGTTCTTAACCCACTGAGCCACAATGGGAGCTCCAGTCTCAGAGTCTCTTTTCATTTGATAAGTCAAGAGCACGGACACTCTTCTCAGGTTCTATCTGGTTATTTCCAAGCCCACTTAGAAGTAGAGGACAAACATCAACTATCAGAATCTGGAAAGGTTTTAATAAATCCAGGCTTTGATGGTGGCCACTCGTACTACTGCAGTGATAAGTTTTTTGTATGTTGATGGGTCAGTAGAGGTGTGGTGGCTGGCGTTGTCTCAACATTCTCAGTTGTATCTCTGTAGCTCCAGGTGCGAATTTAAGCAGTGGTACAGAATGTTTCACAAGACAGGGATGTCTGTTCGCTGCTCTCAAGAGGTGAGAGCCCTTGGAGGGAAGGAACTGTGTCCTACGTTCCGTATTTGCCCTTGTATCTGTTTTGACAGAGTACCTAACAAATATTGGACACTCGATAAAGGCTTGTTGAATATCTGAGGATTAAAGAAATAGTCTTTTGATGTTTTCTCTGTACTCCATTCACTTCTCACCTTCATCAGCCTCATGTACTTCCCACCTTAACTCATCTTTAATTGTTCTCTAGGGTCATGACTATTTAAAAATTGAAAATATTTAATTACTTTTCCATAGTGTATTATCTGTGACATCAGCTAGCTAATCCGTATTTTACCTCTAGTTGCACGTGCACACTGAAGACATTGTAAATGATGTCCTAGGCATTCAGTTTTGTCTTCTGACTTCTGCGAGCTCTCCTTTCTCCTCTATCTGCCCCATTAGGCTCCTGATATGATGCTAGTGCCACTGTCTGCGGAGGGGTGGCATGCACTGAGTGACGAGACCCCTGTAAGAACTCATCACTAATTAGCAATGCCTCTCTCTTAGTGGAAAACTGGCCTAAACTTTCAATAGGGTTGCTGAAACTGAAGTCTTCCAGTTCACACCCATAGCAAATTGTTATTGCTCTTGAACTTAGGATCTTTACAATAGATAATTGAAGATTCTCTTAACTAAAACATTGTCAGTGGCCTAGCTATGATGATCCTATTTGGAATTCAGCCCTTGTTTTCAGGGATTTACTCTTTTGAAAAGTGTTTGATAAATTTGTAGCAGAAGAGAAAAATACTTCCACCAGCTACGTAAGTGCTTTGGACGTAATTTGTATTCCTGCTGTTACATGCAGAAACTTGTGCCAGATAGGGGGAAAAAAGTAAAAAAAAAATTGCTTGGAAAGAAACCAGCAGTCTGCAAAGGTAATTTTGATCTATAAATATTTTTGTTATGGAGAATTGAACACCAATTAAATTTGGTCTCAAGAAATAAAATGCTTAAGATAATCCCGATATTCCATTCACTTAAAAATGCTTATACTGGATATGTTTTTTGATGAATTTTCGGAATAAGAATAGCATCTGAGCATTAGGATAAATTATGCCATAATGAAAAATGTAAAACCCAGTGCTTGTTCTGTGTCATGAAATGTAAGTAACTGTGTGGAAACGGAAGGAGGATGAGATCGAGTTGAAAGACCTTGATTATCATCCTGGCTTCGCCAGGTTAGGCGTATGCCGTTGAAAAACCTAGGTTTCCTCATTTATAAATGAAGGAAACCACTCAAAAATTAAGAAGTTTAAATAAAATCATGTTTGTGAAAATGCTTGATAAATTGTGTAGCCCCAACAAAGGCCTGATTATTTGAAAGAATTGTATGACATGGGATAGTCCCAAAAGAGAAAGTTTCTAATAAGTACCTCAGAGATATATTATAACTACATAATTCTACATCTTTATTAATGCATTATTAGGCAATTTCTAGATTTTATCAATGTGTACTGATCCTTAAACAGTTATTTTTTTGGAAAAAAAATAAAAAAGGAACCTCATGGTCCTCTGCTCTCTCATTCTGACTCAGCCCTCTATAAGCCAAGCTGCTCCTTCCTCACTTTTCCTTCATGGACGAAAGACAGCCTAGAGTTTAATGTTAGTTATATATTTCATTTCATTTAATTAATTAATTATATTTTGGCCATACCTGTGGCATGTGGAAGCTCCCAGGTCAGGGATCGAACCCACACCACATCAGTGACCTGAGCCACAGCAGTGACAACGCTGGATTCTTAGCCTGCTGAGCCACCAGGGAATTCCTGGTTATATGTTATATTCTATTTTATTGCTTTGCTTTGTAGGGCCACACCCATGGCATATGAAGGTTCCCAGGCTAGGGGTTGAATCGGAGCTACAGCCACTGGCCTATACCACAGCCACAGCAATGCAGGATCTGAGCCCTGTCTGCAACCTACACCACAGCATATGGCAGTGCTGGATCCCCAACCCACTGAGCGAGGCCAGGGATCTAACCTGCAACTTCGTGGATCCTAGTTGGGTTTGTTAACCACTGAGCCATGAAGGAAACTCCTCTGGTTATAGATTTTAAAAAACATTTTCAGAAGTGATAGCTGTCCATCAGATGATCTATAGGCCTAGAAACATTAATTTCTTATTTATTTTTATTAAAATATAGTTGCTTTACAGTATTGTGTCAATTTCCGCTATAGAGTATAGTGACCTAATTATATATGTACACACACAAGCATATATATATACACACATTCTTTTTCTCAAACTGTCTTCCATCATGTTCTATCCCAAGAAATTGGATATAGTTCCCCATGCTGTACAGTAGAACCTCATTGCCTATCCATCCTAAATGTAATAGTTTGCATCTACTAACCCCAAGTTCCCCCTGTCCATCGCACTCCCCCCCCACCTTTGGCAACCACAAGTCTGTGCTTCTGATTCTGTTTTGTAGATAGGTTCATTTGTGCTATGTTTTAGAATCCACATAAAAGTGATATAATACTGTATTTGTCTTTCTCTGTCTGGCTTACTTCATTTAGTATGAGAATGTATAGCTGCATCCCTGTTTTCTGCAAATGGCATTATTTTGTCCTTTTCATGGCTGAGTAGTATTCCATTGTGTATATGTACTATATCTTCTTAATCCATTCATCTGTTGATGGACATTTAGGTAGTTTCCATGTCTTGGCTGTTGCGACTTGGCTGTAGCGGACGTAGGGGTGCATGTATCTTATCGAGTTATAGTTTTGTCCAGACAGATGCCTAGGAATGGGATTGCTGGATCATGTGTTAGTCCTATCCTTAGTTTTCTCTGAAACACACTTATTGTCAGTTGCACATATCTGGACATAACCTCCCTCATGTATTTTGTACCCTTATACCTCCTCCTCTGCTGCTTCTGCCCTGAATTTCTACAAAGGTATGTATAGAAGGGCATGAGGAACAGCTGTTTTCCTAGAATCCCAGTAAGAACTGGAGTTTTTCAGCTAGGGAATATAGAATATAGAAAAATGAAAGCTGTTGGGAAAATACGAACCTAAGGTCTTGAATAACATCTACCAAACGAGTCTTGAATTTCAAAGATTTTTTAAGTCTGCACCTAGATCTGTATATTTGTAAACAGTAGTAACAACAACAAAATAGATTATCATCCATCTCAAATTGTCCATAGTCCTGATGAAAAATCACAGATTATGTCACGGCGTCTACCTCTGCCTTCCATAGAGGTGTTTTATTAAGTACATTTCCACACAATCTATTTGAATACTTTTAGTCTTGCATTAAAATAATAATATTCAATCGAAATTGCATGGACAAAATGCTTTTAATATCCTGCAAATTACAACCCTGTTAAAAGAATCCTCTAAATCATGCTAAGTTCTTTTTGTTTTGTTTTGCTTATTTTTCTTTTGCTTTTCAGAGCTGTGCCTATTGGCCATACTTATATCTTCTTTGGAGAAATGTCTATTCAGGCCTTCTGCCCATTTTTTTTTGTCTTTTCGTTTTTATTTTATTTTTTTTTAGGGCTGCACCTGTGGCATATGGAGGTTCCCAAGCTGGGGGTCGAATAGGAGCTGTAGCCGCTGGCCTATACCACAGCCACAGCCACGCCAGATCCAAGCCGTGTCTGTGACCTCCACCACAGCTCATGGCAACACTGCATCCCTGACCCACTGGGTGAGGCCAGGGATCCAACCCACATCCTCATGGATACTAGTCGGATTCATTTCTGCTGCGCCACAGTGGGAACTCTCCATGCTAAATTTTAATGACTTAGTCTTTGGAAAGTTGTCATTTTCATTAACAGTCTTGTAATCATTTAGAAAGTTGCAACACTGATCCACTTTGTTGTACAGCAGAAATTATCACAACATGGTCAATCAACTATACTTCAATATAACTTAAAAAAAAATGGCAGTGCTGGATTCTTAACCTGCTGCACTGCAAGGGAACTCCTAACGGTTGGCATTTTAAAACACATATTCATTGTATCATGATCTGCAGCATTGTTCCTGTCCTATTAAAAAATATGTATTTCTATAAGGTGTTTGCTAGTTAGTGTGCAGACACAATCAGATTACTTATTACATATATATTGGTAAAACCTTAGCTGCAAATATCTGTATCAAGAGTTCTTAACTAAGCGTTCATAGTCAAAGTTCAGAGAAGCCCTTGAGTCTCCTGAAATTGTGTGCAAAACTGTCATCTATGGATATAGGAGTATTTATTGGTAGCAGTTGAATGACCGGGGTAGTCCACCATCTGCTGAAAGAAAAAAAAAATGCTATTCTCAATAACATATATGAATTTTTAAATTATATTCATTCATGTATTTGACAAAAGCCTACGTTTCCCTCTGTCTTCCTTGATTTCGTTTGGATGCTGTGAACTCCCAGAGTATTTCATTTCCATCCACCTTAAGATACTCACAACATTCTGGTCCTATTACCCTTTTGAGAAGTCGCATCATTCCAAGCTCTGTCCTGATGATGAGGTTTCTGAGTGTGGGTGTGTCTGATTCACGTACCTTTTGTACATCCAGAAACACCTAAAGAAAGATGCATTCAGTTCTTTATCTTACATTTATTAAGCCCAGAGCTACTGTTTTAAGAGTTGGTGTTAAAAGACAAGCAAGTCAACACTTCTAAGATACGTGAAAAGTGCGCGAGCAGAGGGTATGGTGACAGTGCTGCACGGGGCTCCTGGGTTTCCCCGGACAGACGTGATCCACCATGGGCTTAATCTTAAGGCTTTACCTGAGAAGATAGGTGGACAAGTCTCATTCTTTTTCAAAATGATAACTTTTTTTTTTGTCATTTTAGGGCCACACCTGCAGCATATGGAGGTTCCCAGGCTAGGGGTCTATACGGAGCTGCAGCTGCTGGCCTACACCACAGCCACAACAACACCAGATCTAAGACGCATCTGCGACCTACACCACAGCTCACGGCAACGCTGGATCCTTAACCCACTGAGCGAGGCCAGGGATTCCTAGTCAGAATCATTTCCGCTGGGCCACGATGGGAACTCCTACTTTTAGATAGCTATTAGACTTTGATATTCCTCTCTTGAGCTGTCATTTATTTATCACTGGATGATGTACTCATTTAGCTGTTTTTACTTCAGATGTATCTTAATACACAGAAGGGCTGGTAGTCTTAGTGTTCCTCCTCATTCCTTTTCTGAATATTCTTTGATATTCTCAACTACAGCTGATCAAAAACAGAATTGAAAATAAAAGCATCATGCCTTCAGAAAAATCCTTGTAAGATTTGGATGTATCTCTCTATCAGTTAGGAATGCATTTGGTTGAAAAGAGCAGAAACCAGACACCAAGTAGCACCCCTCTCCCAGTTTTTTTTAATCCTGTAACAATCTAGAGGGCGCAGCAGCTCCTTGGTGCCATAAGGGACTTTTTTTTTCCTACTTTCCATTCTTTCATCCTTAAACTGTAAGACTTTGTCTTTAAGCTTTTTGCTTAAGACCTTAAGATAGCTAATGTACCATTAAGCCACAGGTAAAAGAGGATGGAAGGAGCAAAAAAAAAAAAACAACAAAAACACTAAAAACTAAAAACCTTAAAAGCAGACAAATGAAAAACACTATTCCCTGGTGAAGTGACACTTGGCCTCTTTATAGGCTCTGGGATTCTCACCTCCTCTCCTTGATCATAATAACATTTCATGGCACCAAAACTTCAGCAGAGCACAGAAAGTTGAGTAGCAGAGGTTTTCAGCCTCTTAAATTAAAGAGATAAGCAACAAAGATGTTGTTACTGGGTTTTGATAGCTGGCCCAGAGTCTGCGATAGCATGTCATCAAAATATTAAATATCTCAGAGTAAAGGTATGTTTATGTATACCTTTCCCTAAAAGAAACAGGGTGTTTTTTTCCATTAATTCCAGGCTTCTTTAATCTCTCTGAAAGGGCAGTTAACATTGATGGAGAGCTTCCTATTTTATCAACATTGTGTTAGAAAGCACTTTGCATATATACAATCATATTCAAAGTGACCAGTGAGGTAAGAGAAATGGAGATGCCCAGTGTACACAGATATTCAGACATCACAGGGATACAAGGTGAAGTGAACAAACCTGTGTACAGCATGCTTCCTTTCACATAAATATACATACATACTTTTTTCCAGTAAAAAATTGGAAAGCTTAACCAGAAACTAAATTTAAAAAATTAACTGGAGATAGTGTAAGACATTTGGGAAGCAGTTACAGCAGTTTGATCATGGACTGGACATTGCATGGTATCAGAATGTTGTCATTTTTTGTCATGATATGAGAATAATGATATTACTGTTACGTAGCATCTGTGCCTTTCTAACAACTTGGTAAATTATGTATGTGTGCATTTGCATGTGTGATAGATAATCAACTATGAGAGAAAGCTGATAATACAAAATCAAGTTGATCACCTGCTAATGCAGGCATTCCTTGAGTATTTTTTTTTTTTTGTCTTTTGTCTTTTTAGGGCCGCACCTGTGACATATGGAGGTTCCCAGGCTAGGGGTATAATCGGAACTGTGGACTCCACCCTATTCCACAGCTACAGCAATGCTAGATCTGAGCTGCAGCTGAAGCCTACACCACAGCTCATGGCAATGACAGATCCTTAACGCACTGAGTGAGGCCAGGGATCGAACCCAGAAACCTCAATGTTCCTAGTTAGATTCATAACTGCTGCACCATGACAGGAACTCCACTTGTAGTATTTTTTTAATTTTCACATTAAAATGTTTATAATTAAAAGTTGTGAAAAGTAGGAGTTCCCTGGTGGGCTTGTAATCAGTGACTCAACGTTGTCACTGCTGTGGCACAGGCTTGATCCCAGGCCCATTAACTTCTGCATGGCACAGGTGCAGTCAAAAAAAAAAAAAGGTTTTTAAAAAGGAAAATGTATGTATTAGATGATTGATTTGAACCAGGTATTTACTTTTATTCAAAAATATCAAATATTTAACAAAAGCCACCCCAGTTTTTGCTAATTTACTACTTGTTTTCAATGAATGGCATGGTAAGTTTGGCAGTTGTCCAACAGGTAGAATGAAATCAGACTGAGAAGTAAGGCTAATGAGGAAAAAGTAAAATGTGAGTTTTATGTGTATAGAGAAATCTGAAAAATAACATTAGAGTTTTCATGGTTACAAGGATTTTTGTAAGAGGAAAAATGTCTAGTCATTTTCCGCTCCTGGGAATAAAGAGTAAGTGTTTTTTTTGTGTGTGTGTGCTTTTTTTTTTTTTTCAATTTTTACCTTTTCTAGGGCCACACTCGAGGCATATGGAGGTTCCCAGGCTAGGGGTCCAGTCGGAGCTGTAGCCGCCAGCCTTCGCCACAGCCACAGCGACGGGGGATCCGAGCTGCATCTGCAACCTACACCACAGCTCACGGCAATGCCAGATCCTTAACCCACTGAGCAAGGCCCGGGATCAAACCCACAACCTCATGGTTCTTAGTTGGATATGTTAACCACTGAACCACGATGGGAACTCAGAGAATAATTCTTAATACTAATTGTAAAATCTTGCATTTGCATAGCACTTTATTGTTTCCCAAATACCTTTCTGTCTCTTGATAGAAATTGGTTGTAGGAAAGCAAAGTGAGCTACAGAGAATAATTTATGATTCACCCTTATTCTTTGGCAGAGAACAGACAACTCCATGGTAAGTGGGTTGTATAATTCTCTGGTGATTAAAGAGAAGCAATGTGTAACCCCTTGGGATTCCTTTCAAGTTATGATTTTATATTTCCCACCCTTTGTTATGCAAAACAAACTATGCTTAAATGAAACATTAAATCCAAGTTAAACCATTCTCCAAACAGCATCACTTAATTAGTCTACTATTTCACATACTGTTTTATTTTTGTTTTTTTGCCCAAAAGCTATATTGAGCAAATGATAGCAAATATTTCTCTAGTAGAGACAGTTATCATCTTTGCAAAAGTGAATCTCAACCATTCATATAAAGTGGCACTTGCTGAGTTTTAAAACACATACAACACCCCTAATACTTTGGATTCCAAGGCAGGTTAGCCCTTTAACTGCTGGCAGTGAAAATAGGATTTTCTTCCTAGCTGCCATGTGTTTCCAAGAAGAATGTGTGATCAAAACAAATGTTAGCTATAGATATGTTTATGTGTTTTGCTTTGCGACATCTTTCCCATTTGAATTGGCCTCTTTTAAATTCTTAGATTTCACTGGGGCAGTTTCAGATACTTCTTTGTGGACATGTGCTCTTCCTATTCCTTTAGCGAGGTTTTATTTGGTGGGGTTTCCAAGATGTTCTCTGTGTCAGTTAAATTATAGGCCAATGAAAAACAAAATAAGCTTATTTGGTGGCAGTGATGTGAACCTCAAGACAGTGTAATTGCTTAATCAAGCAAATTTTCCAGAAGCATTTGGTTCAAGTCCCTTTCCCTGACTTAAGTTAATGAACAACTAGGTAAAAACATTCAAATCCATCCTTTCCCAAGATGAGGAGATTAGATGTACAAAACTATTTAGAGTAGATCTTTCAGATTAAGTCTTCTAAGTGTGTAATATAATTGCTGCTGTAGAAGCCAGGTCCTATGAGCTTTGGGTTAGTTTGCAAGCAGTGGGATTGAATTTAGTCAAGCGGACCAAGGCATCCGACCTCTAGGAACTCTCACCTTGGCATGCACCTTGGAGGTCATGGACCCCAACTTCACTCCAAGGGAACTCAAGACAACTGGTTGTGCTAGGAGAGAAAGTGAGGTGACCCAGCAGGGCTTCCCCATAAAGTTAAGTAGTCAGGGCCCCGGAGCGAGATGTGACTGAGTAAACTTAGGTAGACAAATTAAGCCCAGAACTACAGAGAAGAAAAACACTACTTAGAAACCAATAAGACAATGAACATTAAAAAAAGAACCTTTGCAAGATAAAGAAATCTCGCAAAAGAAAAGGATGAGTATAACAAATACAAGACAATTGAAAAATGAGAACAAAATGTGAGAAAATTAGAGGATTAATCTTCAGGGTATGACTCTGAAATATTAGAATCTCAATAAGTAAAGCTAGAAGAAAGTGAAGGGAGGATATTATCAAAGAAATAGTGGAAGAAAACTTTCCAAACATTTAAGATAAGGACCCTCGATATAATCATCAAAATAAATGCAGTAAGACACCCATCAAGAAATGTTTATCTTAGGAGTTCCCACTGTGGTGCGGTAGGTTAAGAATATCACTACAGTGACTCAGGTTGCTGCAGAGGCATGGGTTTGATCCCTGGCCTGGCACAGTGGGTTAAAGGATATGGCATTGCAGTAACTGTGGTGTAGGTTGCAGCTGTGGCTCAGATTCAATCCCTGGCCCTGGAATTTCCATATGCTATGGGTACAGCCATTAAAAAGAAAAAAAAAAGGAAAAAAGATATCTAACATTGCATTATTCAAAAGTTTACAGAGAAAATAAAGAAGAGGTAATATTCAAATCAACATAAAAACAGCACCGAGAAACATGGACCTTGAGAAGACAATGGAGGAGTGCATTTGAAATCAAGCCTCCAGACTTGGAAATTATTATTCAGTATTTTTAGGTCTACCTACTTTCTATTTTATACATTCAACATTTGTTTAAATTTTTTTGAGTTGTTTTTACCAGTTTCTTTGCTCATCATATTTTCTTACATCTCCAACTTCCTTTGATCATGAATGATAGTTAAGCTGGG
Organism: Catagonus wagneri; assembly: GCA_004024745.2. Lineage (NCBI taxonomy): Eukaryota > Metazoa > Chordata > Mammalia > Artiodactyla > Tayassuidae > Catagonus > Catagonus wagneri. The sequence goes on along the minus strand of PVHT020000257.1, from coordinate 16,667,956 downwards.
CAATAAATCTTGATCTGTAGTCATTTTTTCTCAGTATCTTGATATTAGTTTGGTCTGTTGTTACTGACTTTTTTATTTTTTTATTTTTTTTTATAGTCAGAAAATTTGATGATTTGCTCTATTTTATTTATACTTACTATTTTTTTCTTAATGGATTTTATTTCAATTATAGGTGTACATAAATCATCACAAGTCAATTTTATAGATTTTGTGTCGCAAATCCCCAGTGCATCCCCCCACCCCCCAGATTGTCTTATTTGAAAAACCAAGGTTTTCCAAAGTCTGTGAGTCATTGTCTGTTCTGTAAAAAGGTTCATTGTGTCTTTTTAGTTTCCACATGTGAGCGGTAGCATTGGGTGTTGCTGTCTAATTGTCTGACTGGTTTCACTTCACATGATAATTTCTAAGTCCATCCATGTTGCTATAAATGTTGG
>PVHT020000257.1:16624195-16661182 GCA_004024745.2 Catagonus wagneri | reverse complement strand
CTCTGGATGAGATTAGAGGCTGGCTGTGTGCCTGAGGGGTCTTTAGGCAGCCTGTTTACTGATGGGTGGGGCTGAGATCCCACCTGAATTGTTGTTTGGCCTGGGGCTTCTCAGTGCTGATGGGAGGGACCAGATTTTCCCAGAAATGGCCACCTCCAGAGAAATGCAGGCTGCTGAATGTCCCCGAGAGCTTCACCTCTAATGTCCTTCCACCACAACAAGGCAGGGTCACCCCTGTTTTCCCAGGAGATCCTCCAGGAATTGCAGTCAGGTTCCACCCGGATTCCTCTGGAGACAGCTTTGCCCTGGGACCCAGTGCACGTGAAAGTCTGTGTGTGCCTTTCAAGGATGGGGTCTCTGTTTCCCCCAGTCCTGTGGAGCTCCTGCACACAAGCCCTGCTGGCCTTCAATGCCAGATGCTCCGGGGGCTCTTTCTCCCTGTGCCCGATCCCCAGGCGTGGGGATTTGACGTGGGGCTCAGAACTCTCAGTCCTGTAGCTGAGTCTCTGTGCTGCAGTTACTTTCCAGTCTGTGGGCTTCCCACCCGGGAGGTATGGGGTTGCTTCTATCACGTAATCGCCCCTCCTACCTCTTGATGTGGTCTCCGCTGTGTCTTCTGGAGCAGAGTATCTTTTTTGGAATTTTCCAGTCTATTTGGTTGAAGGTTGCTCGGCATTTGGTTGTATTTTTGCTGTTTTGGGAGAGAAGTTGAGCTCCAGTCCTTCTATTCCGCCATCTTAATCCAATCTCACTGACTTTTTTATTGTCACTCATTTTTATGTAGCTGTGTTGTCTTCCCTTGATTCTTTTAAAATATCGTCTTGGTCTTTGATTCTATACAGCTTCATGAAGAGATGTTTATATGTGGAAAATAGGTTTTTGAATTTTTTTTAATTAAATTTTTATTTGTCTTATTTGGGATTCTAGAATCTTATATTTCATTATATTCTCAAAATTCTCACCTACTATTCTTTAGAACATTTTTTATTTTCATTATACTCATCTCTTAAAGTTCCTATTAGGTTTATAATGGAACCTCTCATTCTTCCCTTCATATCTCATAATTTATCTTTTTTTTTTTTTTTTTTTGTCTTTTTAGGGGTTCCCAGGCTAGGGGTCTAATCAGAGCTGTAGCTGCCGGACTACTCCGAGTCACAGCAATGCCAGATCCGAGCCCACGTCTGCAATCTACACCACAGCTCATGCTAACGCTGGATCCTTAACCCACTGAATGAGGTCAGGGATCGAACCCGCAACCTCATGGTTCCTTGTTGGATTCGTTACTGCTCTGCCACAACGGGAACGCTCATAATTTATCTTCTATGTTTTCCATCTACTCTCTGTTCTTGCTAAGTTTTTCAACCTCTTCTTTTGGTTTACTCATTCTTCTTCAACACTATCTCTTTTGCTATTTAAAAAATATTGAAGTTTATAATTTCAATTTTATATTTCTCATCTAGTAATCTATTCAGATCTTTTCCATATCACTTGATATTTTAATAGTGTTTTATTATTTCTTTATTTTGATCCCATCTTTACTTTAAACTTTGATTAATTTTCATTATATCTCATACTTTTTTAAAATTCAAAGTTCTCAGGAGTCAAAATCAGTTTGTTCTTCTGCTTTCACTCATGGCTGCCTATTTCCTATTTTGGATGTGAGTCTATAAATCTCTTAGAGAAGATTTGCTGTGGCTTCTCCCCAGGTTTCTGGGCCATCCCTTTCATAAAACAACTATAAATTAATTTCTGAGTTTGGAGTTTTTGGAACAACATAGTTAATGTAAATTTAAATCCTAAATCCATGAAAGAAGAACTGTGGTTATAAATTCTCAGCAAAGAGCTTTTTTCAACCCTGTTTTTCCTTTTTTTCCTGCCTTAGGTCAGACGTGTGTCTTTTCCCACAGACAGATTTTTGTCTAGTCCATTATTTCACTGAGGTTGAACTATACATGGAAATAATATATGGAACATTATGCAGAGATAATAACTCCAGTTCCTCACTTTGTATAGGCTCAAGTCCTGTCTCCTGCCTTTTCTTCACAGCTGTGGATATGGGTTATAGATAACAGAGTTTAACAAATGACCCTGAGAAGCTATAGTTTTATCTTCAGCCTTTTTTATTCTCTATTTACATCTCCTTATTAATTTTTATCCCATATACATTCTCATTAATTTAATAACGGGTCATAGAACCTTCATTTGCAAAAGACTTGCGTTTTCTACCTCCCTTCTCCCATCCTCCATAATTCCAATATTTTACTGTAACATACTTCCAAAGTCTTAGAGCCATGCTTGCATCCGTTATCAGACATGAGCTCCTTTTAAAGATAGTCTTTCCTTCATTTTGTGACCACTTGTTAACTATATTTAATTTTTCCATGATTTCATCCAGATTAATATTTATAGTTGACAACCTTTAACCACTCTTTCCACTGCCTCATCCTTAAAACATTTATATCATGGTGGTATTTTGTATCTACCTATTAGTTTGATTATTTTAAATAATAATTAAAACATTGATATCATGATATTTTGTACTTCAATATTTAACTATAACATGTTAGTTTGATTATTTTGTGTTTGAAAATATTTATAATCAAAAGTTTTGTTTTGTTTTAAAAAGTGTGTACTGTGAAGGATCACCAGCTTTCTCCAATTTTTTTCTCTACTCTTGAATCCACTAAAGAATGGCAAACTCAAGAGTTCCTGATTGTTCAGAGGGGAAGTTGACATCACACTGCAAAGTCTACACAGTGATAATAAATTACAAGTGCACAGACACACATTTCTCATCTTGTTTTGTACAGAGAGAGCATTAACCAACCCATTCAAGCAGGACCTTTTAAGGCTTATTAATTTTTTTCTTTAAAAGCAGTGGAAAGTAATGTGGGTTTAAAACAGTAGAATGGCGTGATAATTTAGCATAAAAGATCACTCTGCACCTTGGAAAATGAATTAAAGGGTAAGCAAAGAGGGTGCAAGGAATCTAGTGCAGTCAGTCATTTATTAAGCATTTAGTATGTTTTGGGCATTCTTCTAAGTCCTCAAGTAGTGCAATAGTAGAAGTGGTTGATGATCATAGTTAATTATAGTAGTAATGGAGAATATTGAAAAACTTGGACTTGAAAGGTATTCTGAGGGTAGAATCAAAGGAAAGAACTTGCCAGTGATTTCATAATGGAAGGAGTCAAGTTTCCCTCATATTTCTTACTTGATAAACAAGTGGAATATCTATAGTGAGGAAGATCAGGTTTCTAAGTTCGTAAGTTGCGTGTTAAACATGTTGAACTCGATGGGTTTGTCGTCAGTTGGTTATTTGGCTCTGTATTTTGGGGGAAATGTCTTGGCTTCTATAAATCTTTGAGGTGAATCTGATTGACTCATCCATATAAAAGTAGCATTACTTATTACCTTCCCCTTAACCGTCAACTTTTCATGAGCTCAAGGGCCATCTTCTCTATTCATTTTTTTTGGTCCATAATATTACAATGATCTGCTCTCTCCTCTGTCCTTCTATTAATTATTCTGGCACAGGCTACTATCATGGTGTCTGTAGTCTCTATAGTAGTAAGTTTTACTCTTTGTTCTTGAACTGCCTCCTCATGTTTGTAAGACCTTTAAGGGTAGACATTATGGCTAACCCTTTTGAGCACGTGTCTTGTCACTTTGTAAGCACTTGTGTTAAAGGCATTAATTAGGAGTCAGATTCAGACCATCTAAACATTAAATCCTGGAATATGGCTAGTGCCACAACTTTAAAACAGTAGGCTCATTTTTCTTCACATATCTTTCTGAAATAAGCTTTGGAGATCAATGGCAACAACACTCCCTCCTCTCATCTCTCCCTCTCCTGCCACACATGTAGAAAATAGAGGGATGGAGCTCTGAAGTGGATTATGTACTATGGCCTTTTTTAAAGTAATAAAGCTAAATAACCAACAGCTGGAAACACACTATGGAAATAGCTGTTTCTGAGGCAATTCTTAGTGCTAGCCACTTGAGTTTGCCATGTAGGGGAGGAAAAATTTTCTTCCACCCTCTTAGGTTTATGAACGAGATTTGCAAATTAAGCTGACAGAAGGCTAACATGAGAGAAGGCGTATGTATTTTATTGATTTTAATATTTTTTTATGCAAGTAGGGGGGTGGGGTCACAGAAAAGAAGTGAAAGCCCCAAAGAGGCAGTTAAATCTGGGAGCTTATATAGCATTTTAACAAAGGGCAATAGATTGTGGGAAAGTAACCAGACAAAGGAAAAGGGAGTCTGGGCTTCTAGGTGTAGTAAACTGTGGGAAAGCAAATGTATGTGGAAACTAATGGAACATATGGGCTGTTTAGTAAGTTTTGTTATTCAGACTCAAGTCAGTGACTCTGCAGTAAGATTAAAAGTTATTCTCCTCTTCCTGTTACAGGAGAGGGGAGGGGGACACCTTCACAGAGGTAAACACATGCCCCCACTTTTAGGTAGAAAGTGGAAGAACAGAGAGTTCTTCCTGCATATGCTGCTTCTTGGTTGCTTTCAACTCATAATAATTCTTTTGCTAAAGTGACATATTATGGGACAGCATATTCAAATCCCCTTCAGTCACATAATGCAAATATGACTATTAATGTGACTCCATGTCATTTTGCTTTACTGGTTCAAAGCTTATCTGAAAATAAATGAGCTTAGGTGATCTCCAGTGTCCTTCTCAAGTCTTGATTTCATTAGAAGACATGCTTTCCATCATTGGTGCTACATAATTCTCACATTTATAGAAACTATAACATCATAAGAAATTCTAACATATAACACACTCCGGAATGTTCTGTAGAGAATGCGAGGACTAATAATGGGAGAAGTTAGCCCATCCCTTCAGTAGACAGTTGGCCCAAAAGATCCAGCTGTACAAATTTAATAGTCATTTTTATAGCTGAAGATTTAAAAATTTCTGAAATCAGCTACTCAATTTGTGACATAAGTTTAATTGTACACTTAAAAAACAGAGCCATGTCAAATGTGTTTTACTGACTATGTCAAAATGCTGACCATCTGATCTCAGTATCACATCCATGTGGTAAAAAATTCTAGTCTCTAATTTAGAATTTTGTGTGTCCTTGGAGACCATAGAGGTATTCATTATCCACATATGATTTGAAACATAACTTAATGACTAGAAATTCTCTAAATTTCCTAGATTTATGAGCAAGTCAAAGTATATTGATGATGCATTTTGTCTCCAGTTTGTATCACCTACATCATTATTTAAAGTGTCTACACTTGGCAATGGGAGCAATTACCAGTCTAACCAGACTAAAAATCTTAAAAAGTGAGAGGACACAAGAAATCCAAGACAAACACAATTTGTGCTGCTATTTCAGCCTGCTCTTGGGCAGAGGGACTCAACATACTTTTAATGCCAGTGTTGTCCCATTAGAATCTATGTTTGTGTGTATTTCAGGGTATTGATACCTCAATATAATAATTTCCCTTTTTTTCTGCTTAAGAATACGATCAATAGTTTCAAATAAGAGTAAAATAAAATTCAAGTTTCCATTTTTACATTCTGACCTAGACTAGATGCATCAACCATTGTTAATATTGATGAGCTTAAGTCTGTGTCATTGTCCTAACTGATGCAGCCAGACCTTGGGTGATTCTGCGTTTGGCATCACTGAAACCTAATGTGAACAATATCATTCAAAACAGTCCCATAATGGGGGCTTTATTATTGGCTCATTAGCATCCAGAGACAGTTTTGCAAAAGCATTGTTTCCTTCTAGTCTGCGGGAGAGTTTTCCTTTCTTTTCATTGACATTTTTTTTTTAATCCAAGAAGATTGCTATGAATGATCAGATGCCAAATACAATATGAGCTTTTTGTCTCAGTTCTGTTAAAAAAAAAAAAAAAGACCTGGGAAAGTACCCATTCTACCACTAGAAAAACTTTATAGTGGAAATTAGAATTATAATATGCCATGGTGTCATATTAAAACTAGGACCCACTGCCAATTTCATTGTAATCAGTTTACCAGGCATCCATGGAAACAACTTTTTCCCTGAATAAATTACTATACATCTCCAAATTTTGGAAACGAACCCGACACAGATGCAGAATCAAAATAGAACAAAACAAAGAGTTGGCAACATTCCACTGAGTTAGGGCAGTGGAGGCGAATAGTCTGTGTAATTCAGCCATGTCCCCAACTTCACTCCCACAAGTATGTGTATTATCTGAATTCGCTCATTCATTTATTCAGGGGTTTATTGAGTATCTACTATATGGTAGGCACCATTCTAGGCACAGGGGTATATAGCTGTGATCAAAATAGAAATTTCTGCCAGCAAAGACTTCATATGCCAGTGGAGAGAGACAGAAAATAAAATGAATAAAACACACACTATGTTATATGTTTGTAAACTATATGGTAGAAAGGGACTAGAAGAGGGTAGGATATCCTGGAGGTAGATGGTGCTTCAATTTATTTATTTATTTTTATTTAATGGTTTTTATTTTTTCCATGATAGCTGTTTTACAGTGTTTGGTCAATTTTCTACTGTACAGCAATGTGACTCAGTCACACATACATATATGCATTCTTTTTCTCACATTATCATGCTCCATCATAAATGACTAGATATAGTTCTCAGTGCTAGGTGCTTCAGTTTAAATGGAATGGCCAGGGAAATCTACATTTAGAAGATGCCTTTTGAGCAAACACAGGAAAGTGGTGAGGAACTGAGTCAAAGGATAAATGAGGAGAAATTCTAAGTAAAAGGAACTGCAAAGGCAAAGAGCCTGAGAGGAGAGTGTCTGGAGTAATTATGGACAGCAGGGAGCCCATGCAGTTGGAAGGAGACAAATGAGGAGGTGAATAGTTGGAGGTGAGGTTACAGAGCTGAAGAGGAGGGGTGGTTGTGAGGTTTTTGGCTTTTAGCCTGAAGGAAATGGGATCTTAATGGAGTGTTGATCAAAAGAAGGACATGATTTACTCTGTCTACTGTGTAGAAAATAGATTTGGGGGGCGAGGAGGCAGAGAGAGGCAGAGGCAGGGACTATTAAGAGCTATTGCAGTAATTCACGCAGGAAGGAATAATGGCTTGGAAGAGGTTGGTGACAATGGAGATGTTGAGAAGTATTCAGAGTCTGAATGTATTTAGAAGATGGAGCCATCAGTTTGTGCTATGGGAGTGGATGCAGTTATGGCAGAGGGAAAATGTCAAAGTCTAATGATTTTAGCCTAAACAACGAGAAAAAGAGATGGATTTACTGAGCTGAGGAAGAGGATGAACTAGAAATGAAGCAACTTTCAGGGAAATTCAGTTTTAGACATATGAATCTTGAGATGACTGTTAAACATCTAAGTGATGGTGGCAAGAGGTCAACGTGGTACCATATCTGGATGTTCATGAAGTTTTTTTTCCTCAACTAAATCTTCAATGGCAATTTTTAATAAAAAGTACTTTAATGAAAAAAGTGTTTATTTAAAGAACTGGCAAGCATATGGAACCCAACTGCAGGCAGTAGAGTCATGCTGCTTGGGATTATGAATCGTGTGGTGTCAGCTCACCGTCTTTCTTTCCTGAACCCCAAGATCTTAGCACTGTTGCTTTTTACATGTTTGCTCTATTCTGCTCATCGCTGTCTCTTTTCCTCTGCTCTGTAATACATTGACTCTTCACAACTGCAATGTCAGACATTTTCAACTTGGCTAACTGATCTACAAATTCCAGAAGAAAACTTGTGATTGGCTAGTTTGTGTCAAGTATGTCCTTCTGGAAATCTGGATTGGGAAGGGATTAGGGATGTCGGTATCGTAGGATCCTAATCTAGGTACTCATTACTAGCGGGAAAAAAAATTCTTAACATAATTAAGTTTGTTTCCTCTGACTTCACATATTGCCCTGACCTTTGTTATTCCATCTGAATGAAGAGGTTAACCAGCCCAAAGGGCACCCAGTCTACCTGCTAATCAGGATTTGAAATTTTGTGTGTATAGAGATATTTGAAATAAATGGAAACGATAGATTTGGAAAATGATCTTCAAGGAATAACTAAAACAATAAACTCTTTCCATGTGCAAAAAAGAGCATTTTTATGACTCGGGATCTTCTTGGTCCTGGTTTTCTTAAGGCTCCTCAGGATATTTTAGGCACTTTTGTGCCACTAAACTAACTCTGGAGTGGGTGGGGGTTTGTAGCATTTGATGATTTTCAGGGACTGAACATTCCCAATATGGCCAATTTCAAGCTACCACCATGATGCCACTGAACACGGAATTGGGAAAGAAGTATAAAATTTGCTCTGATCAGTTCAGCTCATCACTGAAGGGGTTCATTTTTGACCCTTGTAATGCAGTGGATCTTAGGGCACCTTTCTCATCAAATCTGGAACTTAGAGACCTATTGAAACTGGAGATATAAATGTGATAACCACTAGCAAATGTATATTTAACAGCCTGGTATTGGGTAAAGACAAAAGAGAGGTGAAGATAGAGGAGGGTTCAAGACAGAATTTGATACCAAGTCAGAGAAAAGGAGGAAAGAAGCCTTAAGAGACTGAGAAACAGCAGCTTGTTAAAGGAGGAGAAAAACTAGGGATTTGACTTACCTGAAAACCGTGTGAACATTATTCCAGGTAAGACTCGAAAGACAGGAAGAGGCAGGACCTTTCACAGCCTCACGGATAATGTTAAGAAATTTTTGGTTTCTCGTAAGCCCACAATTTCTTTATGGGTTGAACTGGAAATATTGTAATGTTACAAAGATTTCATTACATCTTAACTGTAGTTCTGGCATCTAAATAATATTTCATTTCCTTTCAGAAAGTCAAGTGTTTCAATTCTATCCTGTTGGCCAATGTGCCAAAATATCTTGAGAATGGGATCCTACTGTACAGCACAGAGAAATTTGTGTGATTGGGTCACTTTACTGTACAACAGAACCTGACGAAACACTGTAATTAATTCTTTTTAATTTTAATATTAAAAGTTTTAAAAGGGAAATGAATTAACACCTGAGAAAGAAAAGAATAAAGTGAGAAATAGAGTTACACACTGGAAAAAAATTATTGTTTCATTAAAGGCTTGCAAAAGGATGTATTCATTCTTTGAGCAGCTGCAACAACCCTGTGAAATATGTATTATTATTATTATTATTATTGTCCCCATTTTATAGATGGCGAAACTGAGACACAATAATAGATGTAAGAACAGTAAAACTTTGGCTTCTGAAATAAGTAGTTTCAATTAGCATTAAGGACAAATAGATCTTTTTATATTCTCAGTAAAGAATAAGTCAATTAAGATTTTTGACTCTGGAGCCAGAATACCTAGGTTCAAAATCTAGCTCTAAGACTAATTATCTACATAGCCTTGGAATAAATTACTTTCCTGTGAAAAAAAAAGAAAAAAGAAAATTAATTTATAGTTAGGTGATTTAAAATAATGATTTGTTTTTGCCTTAAAACTGTACATTTTCTGTGTTCTAGAGAAAAATACAAAGTTTTTTGAACTTTAATTTGACCCTCTAGATTAATGTACTAATAATTCGTATGTTTCAGAAATGGAGACTGACATAAACCAGTGTGAATGGTACCGCTATTACATTAAATTGTAGAGACATTTGTCCCTATCTATTTTTACTTCATCGATAGCAAATAGTTTGAAAATCTTACCTAAAGTCTTGAATAGACATTCAATACTTAAAGCCTTTTTAAAAAAGCAGAAAATTTTGTGCCTATTCCTTTTTATGTACACATTAGATTCAATTAGGTAAAAGTTAGTAAGTGAAAAATAGATCCACACAGTAATTTTAGTTCTTTTTGTTGCAGAAAAGTGTATTTCTTATCTGTCTTACCACATAAATATTAATCAGGTTTCTTGTTAGAGTCATAGAATAATCTTAAGAACTGAACGGCCAGTGAGTGCCATTTATGAATAACATCAACAATTTCAAATGGTCCCGATCATCTGTCACTGCACATTGTCATCTCAGCTGGGCAACCCTGGCAATATTGCAGCAGGCTATTGTTTATTGAGAAAGCTAATATTAGGAGGAGATGTGATAAGAATGCCTTTAAAAAAAAACCTAATTGAGTGCTGTTTTTGGCAATAGCATCTTGTAACCCTCTGTAGTTTATCGCTTTTGAATCCTTTTTTTTAGTCTTTTTATAAAATCTCATTATTTAAAAATGGAGGGCAGAGTGATGGCATGTAAGGAGCTTTATATATTAGTCTGATACTCAGTGATAACCCTTTCTCCTCTCCTGTTTAACAAACCCTACTTTATTGGAAAACACAGGAAAACCAACCGAAAATGTTGAGATATGAGTCATAATCCCAGTGTTTGATTTCAGACATCCTCCAAATGTTTATAGTAATGTTTAGGTAGGAAACAGCACAGTCAAAATATTGAAAATAATAAGGGTGAGGAGATTTTTATTCAGTCATGCCCTTTTTAATTTTTTCAGCCATTTCCTACTATTATTTGATTACAAAAATCTTTAAACAGGACACATAGATGGAGAGATGCATGATAAAGAAAATACTAATATATGCATGAAAAATAAAATAGTAATTGTAGAATCAAGTGATTTTCATTGTATAATTCATCCATATTTTTATATATTTGAAAATGTTCATAATAAGTTATTGGAAACAAAATACTCAAATATACCCCCTGGCCCTGTGAGTGGAAATGGAATAGACATTTGTTTGTGTCATCAAATGATTGTAGTAAATTTAAATTTAAATAATTCTTGCAGCATCTAATACCATTTGCTAAGGAAATTCCACATTTCCAACCTTAATTTAAAGGAACATAAAGTAGGAGAAAGAATCCCTGAATTATAATATTTAGGAAAAGCATAATGTAATAGCAACAAAAAAAATAGACATGGGAATTGTGTTTTTTTTTTTTTTTTGGTGAAAAATCTGTGAAGAAACCAGTGTGCACAAAGCTCCAGTTCTTTCCACAGAAGTACCTTAACCTCATTAACTTTCAGACTAATGCTTAGAACAGTTTCAGAGTGGAAATTGTATTTTACTTAATATTTGTTCATTCTACCAAATCCTCTCCAGTTACCATTCAGAAACTAGAAAGTAGGAGCTGACTTAGCTCCAGGCGACGTAGACTTTTCTTCTTTGTTGGGATACTTCTCGGGTTTGGCCTTGGTGTGTGGGGACTTGGGCATAGTTTTGGACTCTCTGTCTCTTCCTTCACTTCTGCAGAGAAGAGGATGAAAGCAAAAGTATCAGATGGGCTGTAGGCGCCCATCTATGTAGTAGCACAAATACCAGCTGAACATATTTTTGGTCAGGTACAAAGAAACAAATGGCTGTTGGTTTTCCCAAATGTTGTTTACCCTTCTGGTGTTCTTCCCGACAACCATCACATATAAATATGTATGCTATTTATTTTAGTGTGCAGCTGAGTACAGATTCAGCAAGGTGCTCTGGTACCAATATTTATTGTTGGATAGGAAGTGACTGAGCTTATTAACTGAATGGATTTGGGACTTTCTTAATGGCTATTCCTAGGCTACACATTGCTAATAAAGGCTATCCTAAAAATAAAAAAAATAAAAAAGATTTCTCAAAACTTAGTTTTTTGCACAAAGAATTTTGTGCAAACTGTGGCAGAAGCAAAGGACTTGGTATGATCTTGAACTCTAGTTTTTACATACACACATCTTGAAAACATTTATGTTTTGTAGCAAATGCAAAGGATCAAGTTGAGTACCTACACTCCTTTCTGAAAGAGAATTTTCAGGGCTAGGGCGAAGCAGTAACAGTAACAGCAAAGGTTGTACCACCAGTGGTGAAAAGTGGCTGGATTTGGGAGCTAGTATCAGGGCATATTTCCTGGTATAAATACTCCAGAGAAGACGAAAACAAACAAAACGTACCTTCACTAGGAGCTTCATGATTTTAAATGCCTTAAAGCCAATCAAAATATGAACATTCTTTTTTTTTTTTTTTTTTGCCTTTTTGCCTTTATGTAGAGCCGCAACCACGGCATATGGAGGTTCCCAGGCTAAGGGTCTAACAGGAGCTGTAGCCACCAGCCTTCGCCACAGCAACGTGGGATCCGAGCCGCGTCTGCAACCTTCACCACAGCTCACGGCAATGCTGGATCCTTAACCCACTGAGCAAGGCCAGGGATCGAACCCACAACCTCATGGTTCTTAGTCGGATTCGTTAACCACTGAGCCACGAAGGGAACTCCCAAAATATGAACATTCTATTTCTGAATTATCTTTTTCAAAAACATCTGAACACTCTATTTCTCAAATTTTCTTTTTCTTTCAAAATGACATTAATTAAAGAAAGTTGGAGGGAGTTGTCAATCTATAATATCCACTGAAGAATCGATATCCAGAAATAGAGAATGTTTATAAATGCTTGAATAACTATTTCAAATTTAAATTCCTGGAGCTAAGATCATAATGTGCATGAAATATCTGTGTAAATATAAATATATATCTAAAATAAATATGTATGCAGGTAATTAATATTCAGACAAAAGGCAAAAGTTCAAAGTCTGTTGACTGACTGTATTCAAATCCTGACTTTGCTAGTCATCAAATACATGATATTGTACAAGTAATTTAACTTCTGTGAACTGTGGTTTTCTCATCAGTAAAATGAGAATCACGATAGTAACATCTCATAAGATTGGTATCAACAGTAGGTGAGAAAATACATGTAAAGTGCTTATATTCAGTCTGATTCACTGCTGTTCCTGCTGCTTCTGTCACTGTCGTATCCTGGAGTCAGGCACCTCACCTCCTCTGTTTGGGTTTGAAGTCCAGTTATGGGATTTATTCATATTGTGACTATGGAGAATTTACTTACAATGTTTGTGCCTCAGTTTCTTCATGTATTAAATTGAGATTATAATGGTACTGGTCACATAGGGTTATGATAAGAAATAAATGAAACAGTACCTGTGAAGTGCTTAGAACAGTGTCTGACACAAAATAAGATCCAGGTTATTTTTAAAAACATCTTATGTCTAGTTACTGAATTTGCTCTAACAACATCAGTCTAGTGAATCTTGTTCTTCCGAAGATTTAACATGAGGTTTGTTTTTGCAGTCCTTATTGAAAAGAAACAGAATAAACAGATAAAATCTGTTTATTCTATCTTATAGACACAGATTGCATTATAGATGGTCTCTGGCATGAAACTGTCTAGACTGGTACACAGCATCCATGTGCTATCTAGATATGATATGATGGATGTTATAGGTAAAATCTTTGCTAATACAGTAGATGCCGAATGATACAAATTGTAGAATTTGTGTCACTGCTAATATTCGTCTCTCAAAACCAGAGAACAGTGACAGTGGACTTAAAAGGTGCATTTGAAAGTATGATCGTAGGTCAATTTTATTAAAGTTACCTTGATGATGGGGAAAAATTTTTGAGTCATAACTGGCAAGTGTCAGAGAGAATTCCCACTTTTGAAGACTGATCAGTGTAGTGGAAATTACTTTGCGATCAGGAAAACTATCCTGCTACAAATTCCCATTCTACCACTACCGTCTGTGTTACTTAAGACTTGCTCCTAATTTTCCTGGGCTATGTATAACCTTCTCCATTTCAATATGGGGCTACCTTACAGGTGTCTTGAGAAAATTACATTTAAGCTTATTTATCTTCATGCCATAGGCTTAGCAGACACATCTTCTAGAGTTCTTTTTATTCTAAGATTTAGTGAACATTTTACTTTAAATACTTTTTTTTACCAAAAACTTATCAGTAACAGATTCTGTGAGTCTCTATGAGCAAAGTACAACTTTAGATGATACAATCAAATGTAAATGCAATAAAAAGATAAACCGAAGAAATATAACTAGACTTATGAATAATGGAATGTATTTATATGAAAATATATTAAATTCTGTCTCGATTGTCAAACAGTGGGCTCTATAGGTTCTGCAGTCACCCCAGGTTGAAGCCCAAGCTTTGGCATTTAATGCTTCCTTGTTCTTGGGCTAGTTATTTAAGGTGTTAGCTTCATTTTTCCACTTTCTCACCCCAAAATCAGTCATAGTGGAAAAAATATTCTTTCGAGAGAGATAAATTACAGAGGTAGAGAAGCAGAGTCATGGCAGTTCTTCAGGAATATATGCGTATTAACAGCGTGGGTATACAAGGAGAGAAGACGGAAGCATGGGGACTTGATGTTTGGGTGAAAGGGAGAAAAAGGGTAGTTTTTTTTTTTTTTTAGAAGCTTGACGTGAATGGCTAAATTTTGTGGATAGTGACCAAAATGATTCATAAGATTGATTTCAGGGAGCATTGAAGAGTAAAGAAACAGTTCATATTTTTTAAGGGAACTTCAAATAGGTATGTAAAACTGTTGACTATTGGAATGACGCCTGAAGATTACTTTAAAAGAATTTTTGAGAAGCTACATTTTGGGCATTTTCTAATGACTGAAAGTTAGAATTCTGGAGTTCCTGTTGTGGCTCAGTGGTTAATGAATCCGACTAGGATCCATGAGGTTGCGAGTTTGATCCCTGGCTTCACTCAGTGGGTTAAGGATCCGGCGTTGCCGTGAGCTGTGGTGAAGGTTGCAGACATGACTCGGATCCCGCGTTGCCGTGGCTGTGGCTGTGGCGAAGGCCGGCGGCTACAACTCTGATTAGATCCCTAGACTGGGAACCTCCATATGCCACAAGTGCGGCCCTCGAAAAGGCAAAAAGACAAAAAAAAAAATTTAGAATTCTTTGTCATTACTTTAGATTGTGTCAGAGATGGGATCACAGGAACCCCTGAATTCTATTTGGGTAACACTCTGGGGTCTATAGCCCAGAATTCTAAACCCAACTTGTTGTACTCAGTATTAAAATTACTCTGTAATTGAGCTGAGAGTACATTTCATCTTTTTTTTTTTTCTAGTAAAAGGATACTGTAATGGAGAAAGACATCAACAATACTGAATTTGTGCTAATTACAATTGTGTTTAGAATGACCTAATTATGACAAGAAATGCAAGAAAGAGAAGCAAACCTTAATCACCATATAAATTTACTAAATTAAGTCTAAAGAAGTAATTTATTAAATTTCTAACTGGACCTGAGTTTTAACCAAGTCCCAATGGAAACAATTTCTCAAGGGTTTAAAATTCTTCTGGTCGGGGAATGTTCACGTCAGATAAACTTGGACCTCCGAGAATGTGAGAATGTGCCCACTGCTATGGAACTTGCAATTAGGTAGTTTTTTTTTTCCTTGGTTCAGACTAATTATAATAATTTTTTAAAACTTGAGAAATTTATAAGAAGCATCAAATGGAGAAAAAGGATTTGGTCATGATTAGAACGCCACTAAATCTCTAGGGATAGGCATCTTTGGAAGCAGAAAATGCTAAGCGTGATCTGGAATGCTCAGAACTGGGATTTTCCATGAACTCAGCTCCATAAAAATGTTGCTGGGGTGGACTTACTGAGAAATGGTTGCTGGAATTTATCTGTCCAGTTCCCATGCATCTCTGAGAAAGAGAAAAATGCATGCTGGGTTTTCAGCCTAATAATAGTTGACTTCCAAGATCGGTCAGTAAGAATAGAATGAATCTTGGAGAATTAGGAACAATCGGATCATGTTTACATAGGAGTTTTACATGTTAAAGGCGTATTATTGACCAACTTTAGTTTTCATCACAAAATTGAAAGGCTAAGTTCTTGCTAGTGACACCACAATCTGACACTATAGTGACAGCACAATCAGAGGGAGTGAAATGGAGTGAAATACGGTTCCGTCATGAGCATGGAAAACTGGATACTCTTAGAGACAGAATCAGAGCAAGGATGCCTCAGCCCACTGGAGGTATTAAATGAAGTCCCAGTTGGTAGAAATAAATGGGTTTTCCTAGTCTTAGCGGACTTGGTTGTTTTAATTTTTTTTTAATTTTTATTAATGAAAATTATAGTTGATTTACAGTGTTGTGCCAATTTCTGCTATAAGAAAAACGACTGTTTCTTTTTTATATTATTTTCTGTCATGGTCTATCCCAGGAGAGTGGATTTAGGTCCCTATGCTCTACTGTGGGACCTCACTGTCTCTCCATTCTAAAGGTAGTAGTTTGCATCTATCAACCCCAAACTCCCGGTCTGTCTCACCCTCCCCTCTCCCCCTTGGTAATCGCAAATCTGTTTTCCATGTCTGTGAGAGAGAAGACTTGGTCTTTATGATGTGTTTCCCATGTGGCAAAGTCAGTGTTACTGTTAGATGCTTCTCAGGCAGAGGGCAGGTGCCTACTGCAGAATATTTTGGTAGGAAGTGAGTGGCCCCGTGTTTGCTTTGCTATTACAAAGAGTGACATCTAGTGGTACAGTGTAACTGTGAGCCTGTTTACCCTATGAACATATCCTGTTCTAAGCCTCTCCTCGAATGGATGTGGATCCTGTATGGAAAAGGATTAAATACCTTAATAAATATGCTTCCTCAGAAGCTGGCATTGCCTAGAATAAAGGTCTAGGAGAAGGAAACCTGTGGGACTCTACTGAGTCCTGCTCACACGAGAAGGGGAAGGCGGGAGGGCAGGAAGACTGGGCTGTGTGTTGGTAGATCCACTGGATTCACTGCGTAGATTTATCTGTCCGACTTACCTAGGAAGGATGAATGAAATGAAGAATTTTTATTCATCCAGATTGTCCTTGGGATAGTATGTGGGCAGTGGTGATGGGGTTGTGTATTGAAAACCAGTCAGAATGGGGAGTTCCTTTGGTGGTGCAGTGGAAACGAATTCAACTAGTATCCATGAGGATGTGGGTTCGATCCCTAGCTTCACTCAGTGGGTCTGGGATCCCACATTGCCTTGAGCTCTGGTGTAGGTCGCAGAAGTGGCTTGGATCCTGCATTGCGGTGGCTGTGGTATAGGCTGGCAGCTGTAGCTCAGATTCGACCCCTAGCCTGGGAACTTCCATATGGGGCCCTGAAAAGGAAAAAAAGAAAAAGGAAACCAACTAGAATGGATGACAGATTATACATTTCAGTCGTCTTCACATCAGGATGTAGGCATATCAGGGGTAGGTAAGAATATCCTTCCCCTGGATAGGGGAGAGATAGGAGGAGACAGTTGGTGGTTCGTTGGAAGGGGGTGCGCATCTGGAAGTTACATTCACATACGAGCACACTATTTAAAAACAAACTGATATACTCAACAAATAAATAAATATACACTAGAAAAATGGTGATAAACTAGTCTCCATCTCAGCGGGCAATGATGAAAAAAGACGGGCAATAATATATAAAATTTATTAAGAAATTATGGTGCATTCAAATCTAAATCTAATGCTTTATGTGTATTTTCTCATTAAATTCCTATACTAATCCTCCTAGGTAGGTATTCTTATTATCTTCCTTTTACAACTGAAGAAAGGCAAGCTCATCTTTCCTAAGAACACGGAGGTACTAAGTTAGAAGTGCCAGTATTTGAATTCTGGTCTTTCTGATCCCAAAATTTGCTGTGTGCTAAAATGTCACAAGAATTTTTATCACTTCCTGGTAAGATATTGACCATCCTGCTTTGAACAGTTGGTCCCTTAAGTGTCCTTATCTAAATGCCATTAAAATCAATTGTATTCCAGTTAGAGCTCAGTAGATTATAACACAGATGGTTTGAACCTTCTTTGCTCTTTTCCACTGTGCACTTCCCTTGGAACACTTTAATTTTCTGGTGATTGTTTCTTCCCAGAGACAGTCTGGCAGTTTGAATCTTCACTCTGCTGTACTCCTAATGCAGACTGAAATGAAGTATGGAGCCCTTGTTTAAGCATTTCCTGGTGGATTACTGTAGCAATACCATACCGCTTTCGTTTTATGACAAGGAGATGGAAACTCAAGGGACATACTAAGTTGTGGAGAACATCTGGGGTAAAATGCATCCATACACGTTTTTCCCCCCCAGGATTTAAAATGTGTTTTCTAGATGGGGCTCCTCCTTATGCTAATTTCATATAGTTTTCTGGAGTATTAGGATCTACACGAGCTCAAGACATTTCTTGTGCATTTTACATAGCTTCTGAAGTCTTCTGCTTGTATTACTTTGTCTTTTGCTATCACCTTCTTAAAGAAATATGACAGATTTCCATTTGAAAATTCTAATATCGCTCTCATATTTTTATTGCTAATGTCTTTGCTTCAAAGACTTATCACGTAGCCACTGGGCAGGGAGTGAGAACGAAGTCATGGGAGCAGTCCCAGCCACTTTTTTTGTTTGTTTGTTTTCTTCTTAGGGCCACACCCATAGCATATGGCAGTTCCCAGGCTAGGGGTGGAATTGGAGCCATGGCTGCCAACTTGCACCACAGGAAGTGGGATCCGAGCCCAGTATGTGACCTATACCACAGTTCGTGGTAACACCGGATCCTCAACCCATTGAGGCCAGGGTTCAAAACTGCATCCTCATGGATACTAGCTGGATTTGTTTCTGTTGTGCCGCAACGGGAACTCTCTAGCCACTTTTATATACACCTGGCTGAAGGATTCTTCCCAGTAGTAGATTTCTTGTAATTGGGCCTGAAAGACAGGAAAGAAAAAAAAGATTTCTGATGAGATGGAAGTGGTTGGCATTCTTGGCTATAGCTGTCATGAGTACACAGTACTTGGAGATAAGGAAGTTGTCCCAGCCGCTTGTTAAAGGACACTACACCAGACACATCCCGCCCCCAACAGAAGGATGCTACCATATAAATAATTAAAAATTCTGTTCCTATAGTGTATTACATCAACACTTTCAAGGAGAAAAATTATGTGATAATATCAATAGATACTAAGAGAGGCAATTGAGGAAATAACCATCTAAATAATAAGTGTAAGTAAGTAAATAAATCTGAGAGGAAATCTAGAGAGCTACATATCTAAGGTGGGAGCAGGAAAGAAAGTACTAAATGAAGAATACAGAAGAAGAGAAAAAATGACCTTTGTTATATATAAAAATTTCAAAACTGTTTCTTGAAAAAGCCACCATAGGAAGATTTATTTTAAAAATTGGAGTGGAATTGCATTTTAGAAGGCAGAGGTTTTAATAGAAGGAGCTTTTTAAAATTGAGAACAAGGAAACGATCATAGAAAAACAGGCAAAAGATGTAGCTAAACCATTCACAGAACAAAAATCCAACAGTTATTGAATATATGCAGCGGTACTCTAAGACACTAGCAGAAGAGGAAACTCAATGAGTTTGCAGCTTTTAGATTTGGGGCAATATGAAAACAAAACGAAACAGTAACTGCTGTTGCTGGCTGGGATGTGAGGAAAAGTACTGTCACACACTGTTGGTAGAAATGTGAATCCCATGATGTTATAGAAAGCACCTTGGCCATATCAATTAAAATGAAATACGTGTGTACTTTGAACTCCACACTCTGTCTTGAGACTCTGTCTTAGGGAAATAAAAGCAATACCTAGCAAAGAAAAAAAAAAAAAGCATGCCTGTTTTAGCATTATTTTTATTTGGAATGAATCAGAGTTGCACTAGTTAGGCTGAAGGGATTTTCATGGATTCTTGAGTGAAGGCAAAATATGCATAATATGACGCCACTGTTGTAAAACAAAAAGAGTATTGTCAAATTTATTTAGTGATCATTCATTTATCTCCAAGATACCCTCATAGAGATTAGCGCAGTGAGGCAAAGATTACTGGTATTATAAAGATGTAGGACAAACATATAGAAGGACAAATAATAGTATAATGAAACTTAGACCTGCTTTAAAAATGAGTGATGTAAATAGTGCTATGGTTTCCAGTAAGTTGCTATAAAAGGTTCTGCAATCTCTATGTGGATCAAGAATTACTTACAGCCCAATGAAACATGTCACTGATATAAATCTTGGTTTCTTATGATAATAATGATGATAACATCAGGTATTGGTAGAAAGAGAAAGTAAGTAACATAAGGGAAGCATTCAACACAGTGCCTGGCACAGAATGCATGTACATTAAATGGCAGCTGTTATTCACGTTGTTATTATTATTATTTTTTTTGTTCCTGTCTTTTGCCTTTTTAGGGCCACACCCACATATGGAGGTTCCCAGACTAGGGGTCCAACTGAAGCTGTAGGTGCTGGCCACAGCCACAGCAATGCGGGATCCGTGCCACATCTGCAACCTACCCTGCAGCTCACGGCAACACCGGATCCTTAACCCACTGAGTGAGGCCAGATTGAACCCGCATCCTCATGAATACTAGTCGGGCTTGTTAACCACTGAACCATGACGGGAACTCACATATTATTGTTTTTTTAAATGCAGAGGTTATACATTTTTTGAAAGGCTATCACAGAGGTGAAGTGCCCTTCTCATTACATCATAGCAGCAAGAACATTCTGTCAATATGGATTATCCCCAGTGATACCAACCCGCATCACCTGGCCAAGCTAGTGTTTGTGAAGTTCCTCCCCTACTGTTAAGTAGCTTTCCTCCACCTCACCTTCTGCAGTCTGTTTTTTTGAAAGCGCAGAACTTTGTTCAGCTCACGCTGAGGGAGAGGGTCGGGAGTGAATGGAGGAGTTAAACTTTTCCTCCTGAAGGTGGGAGTGTCGACATAAATTATTAACGGTTCTTAAGTATTTTATCCCCTTTTCGTTTATTCAGTCATTCATTTATATCAGTACCTACTTGTGTACATTTTTTTTGCTACTGGATTTATAATCTTACACTGCATTATAATGTTGTTGTTGCTCAAATTGTTCCAGTGTTAAGCGTTGGAAGCTTGGCTCCTCCTGAGTCTCTTTAATCTTCCTCTGTCATTTTTTCTTTTTCTTTCTTCTTTTCTTCTTCTTTGTTTTGAATGCTTCCTTTGTCGTTACAAGATTCTGCAGATTCAACTTGTGTTATCTGCCTTAGTCCTAGAAACAGCCGTTTCTCATAGGAGTTTTATTCTCTTTTATTGGAGAATAGTCTTTAGAAACTAAAATCTAGGCACAGGATGTGCTCGTTGCCACTGAGGTATCACTGTTTCCCGGCTCTGTCAGTGGACAGCTCTAGGAAATACGTATATGAATACAAACTCCTGTGCATACGCAGTTATAGTTACTTCTGTGTCTGTCCTTCTGAGTCTGTCCATCTGCATTTTCTCTTTAGCCTCCAGTTTCCAGTCGAAATACTGTTTTCCAAAGTTACCGAGGTCAGCTCCTTTCCTCCTCACCCCTTACACTGAGAGTTGATACCTCTTTTGATGAAACTTGTATTTCCTGGTCGCACAGCATGTAAAGTCAAGTCTTTTGCATGGAGAAGGGTTTCCTATCAGTAACTAGACTGACTTCTCTCATCTCAGTATTCTATAAGCTACTTTTCTGTCTTTTGTGTTTTTATGCTACTCTTATTGTTGATAAATGGCATCTAATTTTGTCCTGTATTCCTACGTTGTGCTGGGAGCCCATTTATAACAGGCCTGCTCTTTCATTTCCTTTCATCTTGTGAGAGACATCCGCGATGTGATCTTTTCTCCTGGCCGCCCCCCTGTGGTGTGAATCATGGCGCCTGGACCTTGGAAGCCATTCACTGGCCTCTGGTCTGCTGCCACAGCCCCAGGAGTGAAGGTCATCTACTCTGTTTGCTCCCTATCCTGACCTTGGGCATCCTTCAGTTCAACAGGCTTCTCAGAATCCCCATGTCCTCTGGGAATGCTCTGAGCCTCAGCAGCTGTCTTCACATCACCTTGGGCTGTAGTTTGTTCTGTAAGGCTGCAGAGCCATCACCTCGGCACTGCCCACAGCTGTGGCTGTAGCACCATATTGGCCACATGGCATTCTCTCTGGGGTTTGCAGCCCAACAAAACATCTTTACTCCATGATTTTCCCACAAACCATATGTGCTTTCTGTCATTGAGGTTTCCCATTTTCTGCTCCCCCAGTTCAAGATACAAGGAAATAGGGTGCCAGGTCCTTTCTCAAGAGTTCATCGATATTTCCTCTTTCATCCCCCCACCAATCTGTTAGTCCAATTCTGTAAGTTGGAAAGGATTCTCATGTCATCACACAATTTTCCTTACCATATGGCTCCATGTGCTGAGTTCTCCAGATTCTGGTTTCTCGAGTCCCTAAAAGGCTGCACATTCTAAGAGAAGCCATACTCTTCCAAGCAAAAGTCTTCCTTTAAAAACTGTGGCTATTGCTTTGTGTTTTAAAGCTTCCTTCTTGAAATACAGTTAATTTTCTTTGTTCTAGGATTTTCGTGCTTGAGCACAGTGAATATGTGGAATGTCACAAAATTATCCACCTCATTTTAAATAGCTTTGTTCATTAAATAGCTATATGTTTTCCTTTTTTTTTTTGTTTACAGATTACAAAAGATGGAGCTGATTATTTAAAAACTCAAGAATAGAATGTTTATGAGCTATTTATAATGTTTTTCTTGTTTCAAAATTGATAAGCATTGGAAATGCGGTGATCATTTTCACTCACCCTCAGAGTTCCCCTTGTGGCTCAGTGGTTAACGAATCCGACTAGGAACCATGAGGTTGTGGGTTCGATCCCTAGCCTTGCTCAGTGGGTTAAAGATCCGGCATTGCCGTGAGCTGTGGTGTAGGTTGCAGACGCAGCTCTGATCCCGCGTTGCTGCGGCTGTGGCGAAGGCCAGCAGCTACAGCTCCTGTTAGACCCCTAGCCTGGGAACCTCCATATGCTGCAGGTGCGGCCCTAGATAAGGCATAAAATAAAGCCAAAAAAAAAAAATTTTCACTCACCTGCAAGGAAGCCATTACTATTGTCTGAATGCCAGTGTTAGTGAGGAACGTGGAGGAGTGGGAAGAAAACCTTTAATATTTCTAAATGATATCCAGCTACATGCATCCTCAACCCAGTAGGCCATCAGTGAACTCCCTATTTTTGCTTTATATTAACTGTGCTAATCTTCTGGTGGGCAGGGCCATGATATCCTATTAGGTGCTTTTTAAAAAAAAAAAAAAAACTAAATCTCTATGAGTAGCATAATAACTGCAGTTTCTTTTTGCTTCTGGATTAGAAATGAAGCCCCGGAAAGGTCTCAGCCAGTAGTACCCTTTTACATTACCTCGTAGCACTTAGCATGAACCTGAACAAATACGACTCAGTAGATACTCAATGCCCTAAATGTGTGTTTCATTTTCTAACACAATCTGTGTTTGTTTTCTTTCCTAGTTGCTCTACAAAGGTTCATTTGAAGCACTCACAGATAATAGCCAATAGTGTAGAATGATATATAACCTTGAGTGGGTCAGGGAAATGGCATGAAAAATCATAACATAGACTTGCGAACATGAAATAATGGAGATGCTTTAAAAGACAGCAGAGGGCTAGGGCATACTTTGAGCCTTTGTGAAAAAATTAGTATCCCTTTTCTGAAAATACAGCCTATTAAGCATATTACCTGTTTTTAATATAGTCCCAAGTTGACTTTATTTATTCAAATTAGTGAAGTATCGACAAAGATCTAACTTCTGATTATTCATTATCTATACTAAAAGTGAATTTCTACTGCATATTCCAGTCCGGAAACTTGAAGATCTCTAGTACTGTTATTTTACATAAATATCTTCTGTTGAAACTATGGATAAGCAAAAAGAACTAAAACTAAATTATAATTCTACCCACTGTTAATATCTTGATATTTAATACTGTGCTGGTTTTCCTATGCTTTTAACTTTCAAAAAACTAGAGCCTGGAGTTCTCGCTGTGGCTTAGCAGATTAAGAACCTAGTGTTGTCTCTGTGAGGATGTGGGTCCCATCCCTAGCTGCATTCACTGGGTTAAGGATCTGGCGTTGCCACAAGCTGAGGTGCATGTGATAGGTGTGGCTCGGATCTGCCGTTGCTGTGGCTGTGTTGTAGGCCTCAGCTGCAGGTCTGACTCAAGCCTTCGCCTGGGAACCTCCATGTGCCGCAGGTGCAGCTGTCAAAGGGAAAAACAAAACAAAAACTGGGATCCTGTTGTAGATACTGCTTTATAACCTGCTTTTCCATTTACAACTAATAGTAACCTATAGGGGTTTAATAAAATATGTTTTTGTGACATATTTTAAAGGCCTTGATTGAAGTCGCTTCCTTAGAGAGGTTTTTCATTTGTTCTTGGGACCCCATGAACTCTGGATTTACTTAAGTTGGTTTGGGCCACGTAAGGTAACATGAACTGGAGCACCAAAGCCATGGCAGCTATGCCCTGCCCCATTTCTCCAGCCTCACAGAAACGGGAAAGTTTCCTTGCTGTCCCTGCCTTTGAAATTTGCTCTTCTCTCCCCTTCATTTCCCTGCCCTTCATTTCCCTGCCCTTCTCTCTCTCTCCCTCTTTACTTTTTGTATATTCTCTCACCTACTCCCTCCGGAGCCCCTGCCCCGCAGTGCGGTCTCACGCTGGGCTCCCCATCTGGAGTGAACTCTGTACTTTACATCTTGATCCTACTCCCCTCACAAGGCTGAAGTTCAGGGACCCAGGGCTCAGCAGGAAACCTCAGAATAACAACAAAAAAAAAACCACCTGGCTCTAGCACTCAGATATCCACTAAGGTTACTGACTTTATTTTTTATTGTTTTGGCCTTTGCATTTTATTCCTTCTCTGCCAATTTAGCAGTGCCGTTAAAGTGCATTTAACATTTTATTCAGGATTTGACTTACTTTAATCAAAAGGCTTGTTCTTTGAATCTGTTCCACCATATGCTAAAAAGGAAGATCAAGAATATTTACCTTGAGGAGTTCCTGTTGTGGCTCAGCGGTTAACGAATCCGACTAGAAACCATGAGGTTGCGGGTTCGATCCCTGGCCTTGCTCAGTGGGCTAACAATTTGGCATTGCTGTGAGCTGTGGTGTAGGTCGCGGACGCAGCTCAGATCCTGTGTTGCTGTGGCTGTGCCATCGGCCCGCAGCTACAGCTCCGATTGGACCCCTAGTCTGGGAACCTGCACGTGCCGTAGGTTGAGGCCCTAAAACGACAAAAGGCGGAAAAAAAAAAAAAGGAATATTTACCCTGAAAGACTAAAAATATATAATGTACACTTATATTTGAATACTTCCTAAAATTGGTGATCCTTTGTTTAATTGAAATATTTATGAAATAACAGATGATACAGTTTTAGTATTCTGCTCCAGTCCCACTTCCAATCACTAATTAAGATTCTGGTCACTGATTACAATGTGTGCCTTTTTTTTTTTTTTCCTACATTCACAAGCAATTCTCTGACACTAGCTGAGTGACCTGAAGTTTAACTCAATTCTGACACAATCTGACCCAAAGATAGTATCAGATCCCGTGGGGGTTAAAGGCTCTATCCCAGAAAACGCTCCTCCATTTCTGATGTTGATTGAAAGTAATAGGTCGTCAAGTTGCCTGCAACTTGTGTCCACCCTGGCTACAAATCAGAAGTTCCCAGAACCCCATCCCAGGTTTTATTAATTCGCTAGAGCAGCTCACAGAGTTGAAGGAAACACTTTGTCAGGTTGACTAG
This sequence comes from Catagonus wagneri, assembly GCA_004024745.2. Lineage (NCBI taxonomy): Eukaryota > Metazoa > Chordata > Mammalia > Artiodactyla > Tayassuidae > Catagonus > Catagonus wagneri. The sequence continues at coordinate 16,635,775 of PVHT020000257.1, read as the reverse complement.
TTTATTAAGGGCTAGGATAGGGGATACCAATGAACAGCCTGTTGAAGACGTGAGTAGGGCAAGACGTGGGAGGGTCTGGTCTTCTGTCCCTCGGGCATCACTCTCCTGGTACCGTGGCTGTTTTCATCCTCAGAAGCTCTTAGAACCCTGTAGCACTGGGATTTTTAATGGAGGTTTATTCCATTGGCATGATGGACTGTGAACTCCATTTCTAGCCCCTGTCCCCACCCCCCTGCCCTGAGAAGTATACAGAGGAGGAGGCTAAAAGTTCCAAGCTTCTAGTCCTGGCTTGGTTTTTCTGGAGACCAGCCCCCATCCAGGAACCCATCCAGAGTCAGCTCATGAGAACCAAAGATGCTCCTAGTGCTATTATCGCTTCGGAAATTACAAGTATTTTTGGAGCTCTGTGCCAGGAACTGGGGACAGGGACCGATATATATATATACATTTTCTATTACCTCACACAATTGTTAGTGAAATTTCTTTACCAAGCCTACGTAGATTTTAACATCATAGTGTAATAGTAATACAGCAGCTTTATTTAGAATATTTACCAATTGTCAGACACCTATCTTTATTTTTAACTGATAGACTTTATTTATTTATGCCTTTGAGGATTTTTTCTTTTCTTTTTTTTGGCCATGCCCACAGCATATGGAATTTCCCAGACCCACATGGTAGCAGTGACCCAGGCTGTTGCAGTGACAATGCTGGATCCTTAACCTGCTGCACCACAAGAGAACTCTGTTTTTGAGGAGTTTTATGTTTACAGAAATATTAGTGGAAAGTACGGAGATTCCCATATACCCTCTTATCTGCAACCCCTCCTCCCATTCTGTGTTGTTAACACCCGAATTAGTGTGGTGTATTTGTTATAATCTGTGAGTCAATGTTAACACGTTACTATTACACATATATAGCTCTTGAGAAACGCTTTTGACCTTTTTAACAACCAGATAAGATATTATCCCTTTTTCAAAAATAAGGAAACTAAGAAGTAGGGTTTACTCACAAATGTGTGAAGAACAAGAGCTTGGACTATTACAGCCACTTTTCTTTCTCTTTTACCTACTTTGAGTATCCTGTATTTCAGTCATTTCCTGTCTGATGAAATGTATGGCTGGTATTGCATATTATCAAAAAATTAACAGTAGGAAATGCAGGAAATCATTTTACCCTAAGATCTCATCTCTAGAACTAACACACTTGTCTGGCATAACCATTATATTAAGGATACCAGTTGGTGGTTACCTCTTCCTATGATCACACCTGCAGTGATAACTACTAGTACTAATTATTTTATAAATACTCTGAATATAGCCTGATTTAGTTCTGTTTTATAAGCCGTGATCTTTATCTAATGGCAATACAGATAAACATCAAAACAGCAGTGCCCTGCTTCTCTTACAATGCAACAAGTCATTCATTTTCTTTTAGTAATAAATTGTGTTCTCATAACTTTAACTGTTTGGGGGCAGTGGGTTATGTTTTTATTTAATAACAATAGGTCTTAAAGGGTAAAACATACTGCAATATCTGTTAATCAGTGCTGTGTAAAATGGTATCTGTATTAAATGTATGGCTTTATTTCATACTTGAAGTCATTTTATACATAAAGATGAATCAAATACATGCCATCTGTACAAACAGTGCTTTGTATTGATTCAAATATCAGTATCATGACTGATTCTTTTGTAATGCAAAAATTCTAAGTGCTGTTATTTTTATGGTCAAACATATGTGTCATCTAATTTATTTCAAATATGCTGTGTATTTTTGGAATCCAGTTCTACCATCCCTTCTCTCAGCTCTGGTCCAACATTAATTCTTGCTGAATCTCTTGGCATTATATATAATATAATGCTGTACACCTGAAGGAAATGCGGCCAAGTTAAATCTATGTTCTAGCACAACCGTAACTGATTTCCCATAATATTTTATGATTTCAAAAGCACGATGCATTTTGTCATATAATTTAAAATTTATTAATGCAATTATATATTTTATCTTACAGTAAATGGACATCCAGTACTCAAAAGAGCTAACATCCGGATTGTTGGGAAGTTAGTGGCCAGATCTATGAGAGAAAGGAAAATGAGACAACTTTATCATGAGAAGTAAAAATAATGTTTTCAAAACAATGTTCTTACCTTAAGAGTTGAACCTATCTACCCAAAATCATAGATTAACATTGGTCATAGATTAATCCTGTATCAATAGGAAAATAAGACAAGCATCTTTGCATATCCAAAAAAGATCTTCAGCAAGTCATTCTATAATTACTGAATATCTTGGGGTGAACCATTCATTACTTCTTTTTTTAATAAAGGACATGTTTTATCCTATTGAATTGAAATCACAGTATCAAGTATTCCTTTCATGAGACTTAAATTTGGTTTGTTCCAGTACCAACAAATGCCATAAAGAAACTTTAAGATTCTTATTTCTAAAAACTCACATTTTTGAAAATATTTTCTCAAAATGTATTTTTAAATTTTTATTTTATTAGTATACCCATAATATTATGTTTTCCCTATTCTGATTGCTCACTCTAAAGTGAAAAACTGAGAGTCGATAGGTAGTATTCCTGAGTTACCTGCCTTAGTTCAGAAAAGATTCTCAGCACTGTAGCTAACACCAGTCCCTTAAGAATCTTGAATTTAATTTTATCTCTCTACTCATCATTCATCCATTCATTCATCATCTAGTCATCGTTCATCCCTTCCTCCCTCCATCCATGAAAGGAATTGGAGAAATAAGTGAAGGAGTTATAGTTAGGGAACAGAATCTTTGCATAGCGTAGTGACTAGATATGAATAGAGAGGCGGGAATTACATGCAGGTGTTTTTTTTTTTTTTTTTTTCCAGTTCTTACCCTGATCTATTACTTCTGTAATAGATACTTTGGTTTAAAAAAAAAATCTTTCATGCTTATTGATGCAGTGGAGTTCACTGTAATTATGGAAGTTACGGAATGAAGTCTATAGAAAAGCCAGTTAGAAGAATCATGTTAAGTCAGGGTCTCACCAGAACCAGAACCAAAATGGACTAAAAAACATGCTGATACTCTAACCAGAAAATATTAGCAGTAAAATGTTGGATAGAGGGGAAAAGTGATCACTAGCTAAGATGTAGAGGTTAGTTATCTGTGAAATCAAAGGATCTGTATTATCCCTGTTGGTTATTGAGAGAGCTTCATTTTGAAGAGAACAGTTTTTATTTCAATACTGGAAAAATGCACAGTTAAAAACGGAAAAAAATCCCCTGTTGGCTCAGCAGGTTAAGGATCACTTGTCATTGCTGTGGCTCTGGTTACTACTGTGGTGTGTGTTTGATTCCTGGCCCGGGAACTTGCCCATGCCAAAAAAAAAAAAAAAAAGGGAAAAAAAAAAATCAAAATCACACATGAATTGAGTCCCAGCACAGTAACAGATCATTAGCCTGCTCCTTTTTATAGCATTATTAGGATAAAAATTCGGCTAGTTTTCTGCCATCACTATTTGAAAAAATTGGGAACAAAAGCATAGGCTATAATGAAAAGCACTTACAAACTAAAATACAGGCTTTCCTAAAGAGTAATGAGTGTCACTATGTCAAATAGCAAAGGTATTTATAAGAGAAAAGAATATAAAAACAATATCAAAACTACCTTATGAAAATAAAACACAAAAATTAAGTTATGATAATGACAGTTGGGGGCTGGACACAAAGAAATTTATTTTTTCTTTAAAAAGTATGATTTTTTTTTCTGGCTCATGTTTTCATTTTAACCATTATTCTTGATTTTTTTGCAAATCAAAGTAGGGCTACTGACTATCTTTTAGAGGTGTGATCCTACATTAAGTTCAGTGGCATGTCATTCTAGAGCTGTGGAAGACAGTGTAAGGTCAGTGAAAGGAAGCCTTCACTTTTCAATAGTCAGTTTCTATATAAAAATTGGCACTTGGTGCTCATCAAAGAACAAGAAATATTGGATATGCTCTAAATGCCCATTGTGTTTTTGAGCCAGCTACCTGATGGAAGTCATCACTTACATGTAAATGAACTGTCAATGGCTTGCCACCGTTGGCAATCGCTGGACTGTGAAGGGTATGTCTTAATAAGAACCAAAGCTCTTCACAGACTTTGATTTACTGGAAATAAAATAGAAAAGTCCTCTGAGACTACAAAGGACACTTGTTTCAGATAAAACGTCTAGACAGTAGCAATATATTTAGGGCTTTTATTATAGCAAAACTGCAAATTAGAATGGAGTGGTGAGAAAGTTCTTGTGACCCAGCCGAGTTCTAAAACAGTGCTTCTGACTAGAGTAATACAATCTTTAAAATAACTAAGTCAAATTAAATAAAAGTGAATTAAGAAAAAAAATACCAAAGACAACGAAAGGTTAAGATTTAGGTTTGTTACATCTTTTAAATTATCTATGTCTTATGTTTTACATTTTCTTATAAATCTGTATTGTTCTAAATAAATGCAACTCTTAGAATAAAGGCCAAACTTTCATGACCTTGCAACATGGACTACTTTTCAGAAAAATCAGGCTTAAGGGAGTTTTTCCTTGCCTATCCATTCCTTTCACCAATTTCCATTCCAAAACACACAATTGCAATGCTGAAAGCCATGTTAAAACTATTACTATTTTTATAAATGTTGTGAATAAGAAAATATATTAAATATATTTTATTAAATTTATATTAAATTTGCAAAATGCTTTAGAATTTGCAATATACTCTCACACAAGTATGAATTAATATGGAGACTTGGTTAACATGATTAAGACAATCTAGGTGATATAAAAAATGTTAGCACTTCATGAAGTGGACAGTTTTTTCTCAGACAACTGCACAATGGGGCCAAATTCAGGAAGCTTTTAAGGATTAAAGAATAAAGAACAAGGAAGAAAAAAATAGAAGATAATCTGATTGCCTGGGGCCATATTGGCAACCTTGTTTGGGTGAAAAGGAACAAGGAAGTAAATATGGAGCCTGGAGTTGGCTTGATGTCTGGGGATTGGCTCATGGGATGTACTGTGTTTCTGGTTTAGTGGAACATTTGTGGGACGCAGATGTTATCTAAATTTTGGTTTGCTGACCTGGCACCCTGGATAGGAGCACCTCTATCTTGGATCTAGAAATTTATTTCAACAATAAGTAGACCAAATTTTTATATTAACTGCTTTCTCCCAAAGCATATTTTGCTCAGAGAGGTATACCATTTCAGATAGGTTAATAGCTTCGAAAAATAATCCCCCCAAATCCCATTAACTTAAAATAATTTTTGCTCACTTTACAATCCATTATGGACCAGATAGTCCCATGTCTCTTCCAGACATTCAGGCTTTTCCCACCTTAATAGATTGGACATTCTTTAGGGCTTCTACTGCAGGCTTCACGTCCATGCAGTAGATAAAAAAGAGAGTGTGGAGGAAGCCTACCCGCTTCTTAACTATTTCGTTCTGAACTTAGAACATACCGCTTCTACTCACATTCTCCTGGAGAGAACTTGTCACCGGGTTCTATCTACATGCAAGGGGACCAGGAAATGTAGTTTAGTTTTACGTCAAAAAAGAGACTATGCCACTTTCAGGCACGGTGAGTAAATTATATTCCTCATTATTTTAGGGAACAGGAAAAATTTCAAATGCCTTCACTTGAATGGTCATTATTCTGGCTTAAAATATTAGTATAAGGAGTCTGGATCAAGATGACAGCATGGAAAGATCTTGAGCTCACCTCCTCCCATTGCCCTCGAAATTCCAGCCACGTACAGAGCAGCTATCTCAGAGAATGATCTGAAGACCACAGGTCAAGAAATAAAGAAGGGGCCACAAAGAAATGGGTGTGAAGGGTGTAGACATGGTCTGTTTAGGACCAGACCCTCAGCATGGTGACTCACTCACTGCTGGAAGGTTAAAATAACCACGGAGTTCCTCCCCAAGGAATGAGGACTCCACGCGCCACATCTGGGTCCCCTTCCCAGGATTCTACACTGGGAAGACAAGCCTTTAAAAGTCTGGTTTTGAAAGGCAGAGGGGCTTAGGGTCAGGAAAGCCGGGGGCTTAGGAAATTGAGACTTAACTCTGAAAGGGTACAAACAAAACCTCACCTGCTCCAAGTCCCAGGGTAGAGGCAGCAGTTTGATCAGATATACTTACCTATCTTGGAGAGCTTCCTGGAGTGACAGGAGGCAGCTGGGACTCCCCCTGGGGACTGAGAAGCTAGTGGCAGTCAGCTAATAATCATATTCAACAGTGAAAAGCTGAAAGCATTTCCTCTAATATCAGGAGTGAGACAAGGATGCCACTTTTATCACTGTTATTGTTATTTTTCTAATAAAGTATTGGAAGCCCTAGCCACTCAGACAAGTAAAAGAAATAAAAGGCATCCAAGTTGGAAAGGAAAATGTAAAATGGTCACTATTTGCAGGTGACATGATATTTCTATATATAGAAAATCCTAAAGATGCCATCAAAAAACTGTTAGAACTGATCAATGAATTCAGTAAAGTTGCAGAGTACAAAATTAATATACAGAAATCTGTTACTTTTCTATACACCAATACTAAATGATCAGGAAGAGAAATAAAGAAAACAATCCCAGTTACATCTACATTGAAAGGAATAAAATACCTTGGAATAAATTTAACCAAGAGGGTGAAAGACCTATAGTCTGAAAACCGTTAGGACATTGAGGGAATAAAATTGCAGACAATACATATAAATAGAAATATACACCATATTCAGGGATGGGAAGAAGTAATAATGTTAAAAGTGTCCATACTACCTAAGGAGACCTACAGATTCAGTTCCCTAGCACGACAGCAATGACGCTTTCATGGAACTAGAACAAAAAATAAAATAAAATTTGTATGGAACCATGGAAGACCTTGAAGTGCCAACCTTGAGAAAGAAGAACAAAGATGCAGGTATCATAGCCATGATTTCAAACTATACCAAGGCCACAGTAGTGAAAACACTATGGTACTGGCACAGAAGCACATAGATCCATGGAACAGAACAGAGAGCCTAGAAATATACCTGCTCTTATATAGTCAGTTAATCTATGACAAGGAAGTAAAGGTATAAAATGGGGAAAAGAAAGTTTCCTCAACACATGGTATTGGAAAATCTGAACAGATACAAGCCAAAGAATGAAAGTGGATTACCTTCTTAAACCATGTACAAAAAGAAACTTGGAGTGACTTAAAGACTTAAATGTAAGACCCAAACTGTAAAATTCCTAGAAGAAAACATGGGCTGTAAACTCTTTGACACTGGTTTTAGCAACAAAAGGAATAATAAATGGGACTACATCAAACTTTAAAAGCTTTTGTGCAATAAGGAAACCATCAACAAAACGAAAAGGTGACTTAGTGAATGGGAAAACATAGTTGCAAGTAATATGTTTGATAAGGGATTAATATCCAGAATATACAAGAAACTCATGCAATTCAATATCAAAAATAAATATGTATCAATTTTTTTTTCCTTTTTTAGGGCTGCACCCGTAGCATATGGAAGTTCCCAGGCTAGGGGTTCAATTTGAGCTACAGCTACCAGTCTACACCACGGCCATAGCAATGTGGGATCCCAGCCGCATCTGCGACCTACACCACAGTTCATGGCAACAGCGCATCCTTAACCCACTGAGCGAGGCCAAGGATCTAACCTGCATCCTCATGGGTCCTAGTTGGGTTCGTTACTGCTGAGCCAAGATGGGAACTCCCTCAAATTTTTTAAATGGGCAGAGGACTTGAATACACAGCTTCCAAAGAAGACAAATAGATGGCCATGACAAGATGCTCAATAGCACTAGTTATCAGGGAAATGCAAATCAAGACCACAATGAGATACCAACTTACACTTGACAGAATGGCTATTCTCAACAAGACAACAAATAACCATTGCTGTGGAGAATATGGAGAAAAAGAAACCCTTGTGCACTGGTGTTGGAATGTAAATCAGTGGAGCCACTGTGGAAAATAGTATTGAGGTCCCTCAAAAAACTAAAAACACAGCTACCATATGACCCTACAATTCCACATCTAGTGAAATCACATGGTATTTGTGTTTGTCTGATTTATTCTGCTTATTATAATACCCTCTAGATCCACCTATGTTGTTACAAAAGGCCAGATTTCACTCTTTTTTTATGCCTGAGAAATATTTCATTGCATATATGTGATATATATATATGTGTGCACACACACACACACACACACACACACACACACACACAACATCCATGAATAATGCTGAAATAAACATAGAGGTGCATGTATCTTTTCAAAGTAGGGTTTTTGCTTCTTTGGATACATACTAGATGTGGAATTGTAGGGTCATATGATAGCTATACATGGGTTTGCTGAAAGTTTTGAATCAATGTGTTAGCTTAGGTACATTCCCTTTAAGACTGCTATCTCTGGAGTTCCCGTCATGGCTCAGTGGAAACAAATCTGACTAGCATCCATGAAGACCCAGGTTCAGTCCTGGCCTTGCTTAGTGGGTTAAGGATCTGGCATTGCCATGAGCTGTGGAGTAGGTTGCAGAAGCGGCTTGGATCCTGCATTTCTGTGGCTGTGGTGTAGGCCAGAAGCAACAGATCCAATCCAACCCCTAGCCTGGGAACCTCCATATGCTGCAGGTGCAGCCCTAGAATGACAAACAAACAATAATAATAATAGTCATAAAAATATTGTTTCTGGAATAAAGGCTTAAAACTTTCAAGTTTGGGGATTATTAAAGAAATTCCACTTTGGACTTCTCTTCTGATTCCTCCCGTTACTTTTAAAAGTCTCTGTATATTTTGCTAGTTTTCCACATTGTAAAGCATACATTTACAATATAACAATAATAATCAAGCTATATTTTTAGCCTCCTCTGTACAAAACTTTGCTTTAGAAATCAGTTGTGTGGGGTTAAAAGGTGAGCACATAGCCTTTAACCCCGCTGGAACATTTCATGTCAGCGTCCTGACCTGGGTCAGTGGATGTGGGGTGGCTTTTGGATTCAGAGGTTTCCTCGTGTGGTACACCATTTCCTGGACTGATTCCAGGGGCCATTCATGGAGCAATTCCTGCCATCAGTTTTTCTCTGCCATCCGAACCGTTAGTTGCCTATGTCTCTTACTAATCTCTTTCTCATTAGTATCACTGGCATTGCCCCTTCATCTTCGACTGAGAAGCCTGACCCATGCCTTTTTTTTCCCTCTCTCTCTTCTTTCCTTCCTTCATTCCCATTATCCCTCTGTCTTATCTAAATAATTCTACTCAATGAAGCCTCTCCCCAAATAAAGGTATTTAAAAGTTAAGATGTACTTTTCAAAATGGAGACCTCTGAGGTACTCCATAAGCATAAATCACAGATATCAGATCTCCTGGCAGGTCACATTGTCCCAGATAATTCCAGTTTCACTTTCCCTCTGTGTGTAACCACAGCTTCATCTTGGATGAAAGCATATTAGATATCCTAAATAAGTATTCCTGTAAAGTAATTCTGTACGAAGAGAAGCCAAGGGTATCAGAAAGGTAACTTTATTTTTGATAGCAGGTGATAATTTTATGAAACTCCAGAGCCTTGGCAGTTGCTTATAAACCACAAAAATGAAGAGGATGCAATAGAAAGAGATTTATCAGTTTAATCTTTTCTGCATTTTGACAACATGTATATTAAAGACTAAACTGTAAGTTTGATACGGTTTCACTGGTGATGTAATGGCTATTCTGGAAGTAAAATCTCTCATATAGTTAGATGACTAATGGAACATTGTAATAAGTGAAATATGATCATAAAAAAAACTGATACTGCCTTATGCAAAGGTAGGTCTTATAGATTTTCATCATAAACCAAGATACCTGGCTAATCTGTAAAGGGAGTCTGAAGATATTTGTCTTTGAAACATCATCGGTGCTTCAGAATCTCAAATAGCTGATTTTCTTGATAAAAATGTAAGTTTATTTATAAAACTCCCTTATGCTAAAAGAAAAATACCAAGTGGGAAATAAAAACAGGGAAAATTACGATGTGAGTAGTTATTTCATGGGGTTGAGTAGCTGGAGCAGGCATTTTTTTTTTTTTTTTATGTGTGTATAGGATAAGGCCCTCATCTTACAAAAGTAAAAGCTGAAGTGGGTGGTTAAGTGACGTCATCCAGCAATTTAGTGCCTGAACTGGGCATGCAATCTTCGAATTCCCAGTCCAGTCTTCTGGATCCTGTGCCATATTATCTCCCCAGAAGACAAAGTGAGAGGGTATTAAACACCAGGAAATAAGGATTCACAGGGCAGGCCCAAACTAGGTGACATCAAAGAAGCTACACCCACCCCTTCTGATGGATGCCCCCTCTGACGTTCTGTAGTAACTTCTATTCTCATGCAGAAAATATCCCCCTTCTCTCCTTCCTCCATAGGAGTTTTTCCTTACCATTTAGCATAGGTTAGCTAATTTTGCTCAATTGCATTGGTGCAAGGTGTTAATGGATCCTAATGGCTTCATGTATTGCTTTGTTGGCATTTCAGCAAGGCCTGTAAACTCTTAAACTCTGTGAGGGACCTAGTGTCGGGAACTTTAGACATTGTACCAGTTGAGGAGCATTTTATTGAAACACAAAAACTTCCCTTTCTAGAAATTTTGTGTGTTTGTTATGACTTTCATAAAGTGAACCTTCTAGTATACATCTTATGACTAGACAATTATGGTAATACAATATATTATTTCAGGTGCTTTTTTTCCCAGAAAAAGCATAATGTTTTTATTAAGTAATTGTTTGGCATATTTCTGTGTCTTTTTTTCCCCTCCACTTTTTGGCTTCCACACTTGGCTTCTTCATCAATGATATCACAGTATTGCTTTTGAAGAGAATATAGAAAGTTAAAGTGAGTATTTTTTTTCTGGCAAGATTGATGAGAATTTGTATTTTATCATTTATAATTAAGATGCATACACCATGTATACACTGTCACCTTGATTGTCTGTAGTACTTCTAATGAGTTGTGCCTTACAGAAAGAAATTCTGATCAATGCAATCTCACACATTTCTCATTAAAAAAATGAAAAAATCAGTAGAGTGTTCATAATTACATATGTTGAATCATCAAATATATTCCTTCTTTATTGAGGTAGAGATGATTTTTTTTTTCCAGTGGAGAAAGAATGGATTATTTATTTATTTATTTATTTTTATTTTACCTTGGTTTTTCTTTATTTATTTATTTATTTTGCATTATAACTGGTTTACAGATTTCTGTCAGATTTCCAACCGCACTGCGTGGTGACCCGGTTACATGTACATATATGGATTTGTCACATGTAATTAGATATAGTTTCCTGTGCAATACAGTTGGAGCTCCTTGCTGTTCCATCATTAAAGCGCTAGTTAGCCCCATTCCCTCCCACCCCTCCCCCACCCCTCCCCCGCCCCCTTGGCAACCACAAGTCTGTTCCCCAAGTTCGTGATTTTCTTTTCTGTTGAGATGTTCATTTGTGTAGTGTTTTAGACTCCAGTTATAAGAGATTTCATATGACATCTGTCTTTCTCCTTCTGACTTGCTTCACTCAGTATGAGGGTTTCTAATTCCATCCATG
>PVHT020000257.1:16499109-16620311 GCA_004024745.2 Catagonus wagneri | reverse complement strand
TTTAGCTCAGTTTGCATCTCTGCAAATGAGTTTTCTAGCTTTTCTTGGCTCCTCCTTATGATTTCTAGCTCCTTTCTAAAGGACTCTGCATTGCTGTTTGCATCTTCTCTTAATTTCTGGATATTCCGCCTTAATTCTTCAAGTATTTTCATTACCTCCCTTCTGAACTCCATTTCTGACAGACTACAGAGGTCAGTTTTATTGCTGGCTGCTTTAAATGACTTGTCCTGTTCTTTTAACTGGGAAAGGTTTTTGAGCTTCTTCATCTTGTTTGTGGTTTTCTTTTTCTGTGAGTTTGGGGAGGCCACGCTGTAGACTTGGAAGGCTACTTCTAGGGAGGAGCTCCCCTTTGTATTTTTTGGTGGGGTTACTATTTATTTTTGGTGTAGGAGTTTGACTAATTGATGTCTATTTCTTTGGAATGAGCAGGCTGTTATCTCAGTGGTACTCTGAGTGTTCTCTGTGAGAGTGTAGGAATGAATGGCTAAAGTTGACAGTGGGAGCCTAGTCTCTACGCTCTCAATTGCAGGAAGGTGGTGCTGTCCACTCCTAGTTGCCCAGCCCTGGGAAGTGGTCGCGAGCTCTAGGCAGATCTACCAGATGTCCAGAGCATTTGGCAATAGCAGCAGCAGGAAGTATGATTTCCCTCGGGAGTGATAGTCACGGGAAACTAGTGTTTGATTGCAAAGTCCTCTTTGAGGTGACTGGAACCACAAGCAGTACCCGTCAGAGGCTGGCTCAGCAGGCAGGCGTTTGTTCCGCCCTTCCGCTGATGCTTTCTCGTCAGATGGGGCGGTTTCCTGGCAGCAGCGGCTGGCGCTGGCCCCGCTCCTCTGCGAAAGCTAGCTCCATGTGGTCACTTACTGCTCCGCCCACCAGAGCTACCAACTCTGTGGGCTGACGCAGTCGCCTAGGTCCGTGGACCAGCCCAGGGCCCCGCCACTCCTGCCAATGCTGGCTGGCGCAGGCGCCTGGTTCCACAACCTGGCACAGCGCTCCGCGCATGGGCTTCAAGGCACGGGCTCCACTCCCGCTGCCGCAGTTGCAGCCTCCACTGGCTCCTCCCCACTTCCGCTCTCTTTGGCGGGTCACCGTCGCCCCGCCCTGCGCGCTAGTTCAAGTTGCTTCCTATCGCGGTCAGCCCTTCCTCCTCTCCTCTTCCCTAACAATGGAGGCTTGCCTCCCCTGCGGGACCAGACTTCCTGGGTTCCCTCAGTCCTGGTTTTGCTCTCCACAAATCATAGAATATCGCTGTTCCTTGTTCTATTCCCGCAACCGCTGGGGCCACCAACCTCTGCCCTCTCGCAGGGACTAACCTTAGGAACCTGTGTCTTAGCTCCCAGGCACCGCCTGGCGCCTCAGGCTGTAGTATCTGTGCCGGTATTCAGGACCTCTGTCTGAGTCTCTATCTCCAGTTTTCCTATCTCAATCCAGCTGCTGCGTTTTTCTCAGGTTTTGATGTCCCTCTAGTTCTGTTGGTCGTTGATCTGTTGATATTTGTTTAGGTTTCTTCCCAGGAAACTTTTCTTTTTCACAGCTCCTTCCATGGGGTGCTGGCTACCGTCCTAATTGCTTTTCTCTCTCTCACCTTTTTTTTTCTTCTTTTGTTGTTCTACCCAGTTATTTCAAGGGTTTCTTGCAGTTTTCGGAGGTTTAAATTAATCAGCATTCAGATGATGATTTGTCCAACTTGCTTTATATTTAGATGCTTTTTTTGATGTATTTGTGGGAGAGGGTGAGCGCGACCTCTTACTCCTCCGCCATCTTGCCGCAGTCCGAGGTAGAGATGATTTACAATATTAGTTTCAGATGTACAACATAGTAATTCAAAATTTATAGCTTGTACTCCATTTAACAGTATTATAAAAATGTTGGTTCTATTCCTTGTGCTGTAAAATCTGTAGAGAAAGTCCTTGCTGAAATCTGATGCCCAGGCTAGCTAATGCAAAGTCTTGGAGGTAAGGAACCAAAGAATCACATTTTTCAGGTTCTCATGTAAAATGGTTGACCAGTTCTTCTTTTTTCAAAATGCTTCTTGGATTTGTCCCTTTCTTTTTTCTCTCCTGTTCTTTCTGCTAGTTTAGAACCTTATCAGTTCTCATCTTGTCTTAATATGTCTCAGGATTTTCTCAAATATGAATCTCATTCTCCAATCCATCCAGCAACACATGGCCCTCCCACTCAGATCACTCGTCTGTGATTTTCTAGACCCTCAGCTGAAGTTCAAATCTTTGCCCCTGCGTTCTGTGCTGCTTGCAGTACATCTCCACCTTATTGCTCATTCTACTGACCACCCAAGGAAGCCATCTTCTTGACCTAGTTTGTGGCACTTCTCTCATTTTTTCCTTGTCCACTCAAAGGTTGAGTCTTCTCTGCAACCAGTTCTAGAGGTACCTTAAAATCTTTCCTAGAAAACGTAGTCATTCTTAGTGCTCTTTTCCCCTCTGCTAGTATTTTGCACCATTTACTTGTGTTCCTAATGATGTATGTGTATGTAAGTGTACACACATACACTCAAACACACACACACACACATCAACACACACAAAAATTGCAATTGAGAAAATTCTCCATTTAGCAGAATTGGCTCTGAGCTTACCTCGGCACATTATAAAAGAGTGTTTTCTCAAGTCCCAATAACATAATCTATGGAGAAAATTCAGTGGAAGTTGTCAGTTTTAAATCTGTTAAACATAAAATGCAGTTTAAAAGAATACTGCAGGCAATTTTATGAAAAAAACAAAAATGAGACCATATTTGAGAAAAATACCAGTGACATTGTATCAAGAAGCTGCAGCTATGTAATTCATTAAAATATGTGATTTTAAAATGCTAATTAATGCCAAGAATAAGCATACTGCTTATGTTATTTTTAATGTTCAAATAACCAAGAAAAAGATGTATGTTACATTAAGGTGTGTAAATGTGTGTGTGTGTGTGTGTGTGTGTATATATATTTCAACCTATATATTACCAACCTATATATATTTCAACCTATATATTATCAGAGTGTAAAAAACTGAGAAAGGTAAATCTCAATTACATAGAGTCAGGAGGCCAGAGGGGGAGTTTTCATACCCTGTGACAAAACCAGAGACCAACAGGAATGGAAAAGACACCTCTTCTTTCTTGTCAAGGACTCTCCAGTAAAAAGTCATTGACTCTTGTTTACGGCAGCCCTCCCAACTCCCTGCTCCCCTCTATAAACACAGTCTTCTTCCCTTGCTAGGACTTGCCCATGGCTCACCATGGTTGCAGACCCCAACCCCATGGTTGCATTTTCTGCTGCTTCCAAATAAACCCATCTTTGCTGAAGTAATATTTAGCAGTCTCTTTATTTTAGGTCAACAACAGATATTCACCTGTAGCCTCTACTTAGAGACCGTTCTTTAATATTTTTAACATGAAAAAAACTGTTCTCAGTATGAGTTTTGAATGTTTTATTAACTTTAGATTGTGCAAATTTTAATTCCACTGAATATCATAACATCCAATTAAATATTGAAACTCCAGTAACATTTTGTGTTCCCTACGGTCAAGATACTCCAAAGTGAAATTTTAGAATTTTGGAATTAAATCTATTCCATTTAAGCTACTATTGTTTAATTTGTTCACTTCCTCACACTTTTAATAGATAAATACCAGTGTCTTCCTGTTTACTGGTTTTGTTTTTCAATAATTGCAATGCAATAAACTTTTTGACAACTCCCTTCATTGATTATTTTTAGTAAGATTTCCTATATTGATATTAAAGAAAAACCCCAGATCAAGAGGACTCAGACTTTATTTGTAAAATAGTTCACAGAAAAAATTATTTCTGAAATTGAATTGATGGTGGGTAGAAAAGAGAGAAACTGCATATGCTATGTAGAAGGATTGCTTCACTTTCAATGTCATCTTCATCCTGCAAACTTTGTAATATATTTATTCTAACTGTAGTTAAAAATGCGTGTGTGTGTGTACGATGTTTAGTAACTGCCATTTCTATTTTAGAGTACTGAGCTTGTTTGTATGCAGTTATGAATTACGTGTGTACTACAACCAATTCCAGGAATATTTTTGCCCCCAAAGATTTTTTTTATTGCTTAATGAATTTTATTACAATTATAGGTGTACAAAAATCATCACAACTCAATTTGATAGCATTTCTGTCCCAAACCCTCAGTGCATCCCCCCACCCCCAGATTGTTTTATTGGGAAATCATAGGTTTTCCAAAGTCTGTGAGTCATTATCTGTTCTGCAAAGAAGTTCGTTGTGTCTTTTTAGTTTCCACATGTAAGCGGTAGCATTGGGTGTTGCTGTCTAATCGTCTGACTGGTTTCACTTTGCATGATAATTTCTAGGTCCATCCAAGTTGCTATAAATGTTGTTATTTCCAAAGATTTCTTAATTCTATAAGAACATCATTTTTACCATAATCCTGTTCCTAGCCAAATTTGTTTTGATATTACCACTGCAAAAACAAACATTGTATTTTTGTTGAACTTTTAAACTGAATTGACAAAGGCATTTATAAAAATATCAGATTTCTCACCTTTCAAAGAATGGTATTCCAAAAACTTTTAGTTTAATGCCATGAAATAGATGAAAAAAATTTATACATCATTAGACTTATCTTAATTGACACTTATCTTTTAGGATCTGATGATATTAGTCTGATTTCTGTAGTTACCTTCTCTGCTCATAGAGTTAATACATTAATTAACTGGGAGATTATTTATTTATTTATTTATTTATTTTGTCTTTTTGCCTTTATCTAGAGCCGCACCTGTAGCATATGGAGGTTCCCAGGCTAGGGGTCTAACAGGAGCTGTAGCTGCCGGCCTTCGCCACAGCCACAGCAACGTGGGATCCGAGCCGCGTCTGCAACGTACACCACAGCTCACGGCAACGCCGGATCCTTAACCCACTGAGCAAGGCCAGGGATCGAACCCACAACCTCATGGTTCCTAGTCGGATTCGTTAACCACTGAGCCATGAAGGGAACTCCCATTTAGCAATTAATCTAAAGAAATGCCATACTTTACAGAGTTATACTCAAAGGCATCTTCTGAATCTCTGCATTTTAAGTCACCATCTTTGGGCACAGTCTTCTTAAAATAACCACTGAAAATTTTATTATTAATATTTTCAAGAAATAAGTTTAGTTCTTATATTTAATTAAATGTAGACAGCATTTTCCTAAGTTTATGGCTACTAGAAAGTGTTGTAAAGTTAAAATGTTACCATAGAAGGCATAGGTTAATAATTTGGAAACTACTTTATACCAATACTAGGCTTGGACAAAGAAGTAATATGTTTCAGATAATTTCTCACCTTCTGAGAAATTAAAATCATCAAAGTGTAATTTTGTAAAAGAAAATTTTCTAAGTGCTAGAGTGAACTCTACTAATGTTCCTGGATTTTAAAACAAAAACAGAAACAAAATGAAAACAAGAACTCCATTCATCCATAGTAATACAAACAAATAATTGAATAAATAAGTGGGGAAAAGAGAGAAAAATGATACCCAAGTAATTGCAAATTCTGAAGCTACTGGGTGAGACCATTTAGATCATCCTCTGTTTGATGACTGACTGCTCAGCCTCCGTTTCTTCTACATATCTCACATCCACCTGATCTGTAATTTGCCAACCCTACCAACTCAAAGTCTGAGAGTCCTCTGCATCCTGTGAGCCAGGAGAGGGGCAGTAGCACATCTGTCTGGTACACCCCATGGCGGTAGGGACAGCACCATCAAACACATGCCCATTTGCTTCTGGGAACTCTTTTGTAATGTTTACGTACAGGCATACCTTGTTTTAATGCACTACTCAGATGCTGCATTTTTTAAAAAAGATTTTTATTCCATTATAGTTGGTTTACAGTGTTCTGTCAATTTCTACTACACAGCAAAGTGACCCACACACACACATATATACTTTTTTTTTTATCACATTATCCTCTGTCATATTCTATCATAAGTGACTAGATATAGTTCCCTGTGCCATTCAGCAGGGTCTCATTGCTTATCTACTCCAAATGGAATAGTTTGCATCTATTAAACCCAGAATCCCAGTCCATCCCACTCCCTCCCCCTCCCCCCAGCAACTCTGTTCTCCAAGTCCATGAGTTTCTTTTCTGTGGAAAGTTTCATCTGTGCCATATATTATATTCCAGATATAAGCGATATCATGTGGTATTTGTCTTTCTCTTTCTGACGTACTTCACTCAGTATGAGAGTCTCTAGTTCCATCCATGTTGCTGCAAATGGCATTATTTTGTTCTTTTTATGGTCGAGTAGTATTCCATTGTGTATATATGTCACATCTTAATCCATTCATCTGTTGGTGGACATATAGGTTGTTTCCACGTCTTGGCTGTTGTGAATAGTGCTTCAATGAACATACGTGTGCATGTGTCTTTTTCAAGGAAAGTTTTGCCTAGGAGTGCGGTTGCTGGGTCATATGGTAGTTCTGTGTATAGTTTTCTGAGGTACCCCCATACTGTTTTCCATAGTGGTTGTACCAATTTACATTCCCACCAACTGTGTAAAAGGGTACCCTTTTCTCCACATCCTCTCCAGCATTTGTTATTTGTGGACTTGTTAATGATGGCCATTCTGACAGGTATGAGGTGGTACCTCATAGTGGTTTAGCTTTGCATTTCTCTAATAATTAGTGATGCTGAGCATTTTTTCATGTGCCTGTTGGCCATCTGTATATCTTCTTTGGAGAAATGTCTATTCAGGTCTTTTGCACATTTTTCAATTGGGTTGTTGGTTTTTTGGCTGTTAAGTTTTATAAGTTGTTTGTATATAAGAAGCCTTTTCTTATTTCCAGTATGGGCTCAGAACCATCCCTTAGCACTGTCCTGAGCCTGTATTATCTCCCTCTTTAGACAGTGAGTTCCTTAGAGGCAGAGACCTTGTCAAATTGAAGGTTTGCTGCAACCCTGAGTGCATGAAGCAAGTCTATAGGCACCATTTTTTCAACAGCCTTTGCTCACTTTGTGTCTCTCACATTTCGGTAATCTCACAGTATTTCAAACTTTTTTACAGTTATTATAGTTGCAATGATGACTCATGTCAGTGGTCTTTATGTTGCTTTTATAATCGTTTTGAGGTGCCACAAACCTTGCCCATGTAAGATGGTGAACTTAGTTAATAAATATTGTGTGTTTTGACTGTTCCTCCAGCTGACTATTCTATCTGTCTCCCTCTTCTTATTCCTTGTGACACAAAATAATTGAAATTAGGCCCCTTAATAATCCTAAAATGGTCTCTAAGTGTTGATGTGAAAGGAAGAGTCATGCATCTCTCACTTTAAATCAAAAGCTAAAAGTGGTTAAGTTTAGTGAGGAAGGCATGTTGAAAGCTGGAAGAGGCCAAAAGCTAGGCCTCTTGTGCTATGCAGTTATCTAGCTTGGGAATATAAAGGAAAGTTCGTGAAGGAAATTAAAAATGCTACCTCAATGAACACACAAATGATATGGAAGCAAAGTAGACTTTTCTGATTTGGAGAAAGATTTAGTGTCCTGGGTACAGAATCAAACCAGCCACAATATCCACTTAAGCCAAAATCTAATCCAGAGCAAAGCCTTAACGCTTTTCAGTTCTGTGAAGGCTGACAGAGATGAGGAAGCTGCAGAAGCAAAACCTAAACCAAGCAGAGGCTGGTTCATGAGGGTTAAGGAACGAAGCCAACGCCATGCATGAAAGTACAGGTGAAGCAGCAAGTGCTGTTGTAGAACCTACAGCAAGTTTTCAAGATCTAGCTAAAATGATTAATGATGGAGGCTGCCCTAAACAAGAGATTTTCCTTTTTTTTTTTCTTTTTGGGGGTGCCCACAGCATGTGGACATTAGGGGCCGGGGATCAAACCAGTGCCACTGCAGCAACCTGAGCCACAGCAGTAACAATGCAGATCCTTAACCCACTGAGCCATCCAGGAACTCCTAAACAACAGCTTTTCAATGCAGATAAATCAACCTTGTTTTGGAAGAAGATGCCAGGTAGAATTTTTCATAGCTAAGGAGGAGAAGGCAGTGCTTGGCTTCAAAGCTTCAAAGAACAGACTGACTCTCTTGTCTAATACAGCTGGTGTCTTTAAGTTGAAGCCAGTGCCCATTGACCATTCCAAAAATCCTAGGGCCTTTAAGAATTATGCTAAATCTACTCTACCTCTATAAGTAGAATAACAAAGCCTGAATAACAGCACATCTGTTTGCAACATGGCTTACTGAATATTTTAAACCAAATGCCGAGAAAAAAAAACAATTCCTTTCCACATTTTCCTGCTCATTAGAAATGCACCAGGTCACTCAAGAGCTCTTATGGAGATGCATGATGAAATCAGTGTTGCTTGTATGCCTGCTAATACAGCATCCGTCTACAGCCCATGGATCAAGGAGTAATTTAGATTTTTAGGTCTTATTATTTAAAAAGCACATTTTGTAAGGCTATAGCTGCCATAGATAGAGATTCTTTTGATGGATATGGGCAGATTAAATTGAAAAATTTCTGGAAAAGATTCATCATTCTAGATGCCATTAAGAACATTTGTGATTCCTGGAAAGAGGTCAAAATATCAATATTAATGGGAGTTTGAAAGAAGTTGATTACAACTGTCATGAATGACTTTGAGGGGTTCAAGATTTCAGTGGAGGAAGTAACTGCAGATGGAGCGGAAATAGCAAGAGATAATAAGCCGGAAGTGATGAGGAGCTGCTTCTTATGGAAGAGATGGAATCTGCTCCTGACGAAGATGCTGTAAAGACTGTTGAAATGACAAGAAAGCACTTAGACTATTATATTGAACTTGGTTGATGAAGCAGTGTCAGGGTTTGAGAGGACTGATATCAATTTTGAAAGAAGTTCCGCTGTGGGTAAAATGCTGTCAAATAGCATCGCATGCTACAGAGAAATCTGTCATGAAAGCAAAAGCAACTTTCATTGTTGTCTTGATAATAAATTGCCAAACCACCCTAGCCTTTAGCAATCGCTGCCCTGATCAGCCAACACCACCAACATGAAGGCAAGACCTTCCACCAGCAAGAAAGATTACAACTTGCTGAAGGCTCAGATGATGGTTATCTTTTTTAGCAATGAAGTGGTTTTAAATTAAGGTATGTAGTTGTTGTTTTAGACATAATGCTTTTGCACACCTAATATTCTATGATATTGTGTAACTCTAACTTTAAATGGACTGGGAAACCCAAAATTTTGTGTGGTTCCCTTCATGGTGATATTTGCTTCATTGTGGTGGTCTGGAACCAAGTCCATGTCATATCCAAGGCATGTGTGTTTAACAAAGCATCATGTCATACTCCTAAATCTATTGTAGTTTGTCAATTATACTTCAGTAAAGGTGGGGAAAATACAATGAAAAGCTAGGGTATTGCTAAAATTAATGAATTGAGTTTACATTTCTACTCCAAAGAATAATGGTAGGTAAGAGCTTCCATCTTGATGGCAATTTTAAGTAAATAAACATATGCCCAGGAGTTTCTGCTGTGGTGCAGTGGGATCAGCAGCGGCTCTAGAGTGCTGAGATGCAGGTTTGATCCTGGCCCAGCACAGTGGGTTAAGGATCCTGCATTTCCACAGATGCCGCGTAGGTCACAGCTGTGGCTTGGATATGATCCCTGGCCAGGAAACTCCATATGTTGCCACCACAGGGCAGCAAAAACAAAACAAAACAAAACGAATGAAAATACCTCAACAGATACATTCCCACTCTAATTGGAGACCAAAAGAAGTTTGCTGTCTCTAGCCACAGTTGTGGCTACACACTTTGTCTTAACAGTGATCACTCTGCATGTTGTTCTTCAATGGAAAGCATAAGTTGTATTTCTTCTGAAAGGGTTTGGGACAAAGAAGATGATTGAGAACTGATTTCCTGAATTAAACTCATTTTGCATGAAAACTATTCACAGCACATACACACCACGTAGTACTGAATGAAAAGTATGATAGAAACTGGACCTCCACAGAGCAATGTTACTAATTCTGGCTTATTTAATTATTTATTTTGGCCACATGCACCCATGGCATGTAGAAGATTTGGGCTGGGGAGTCAAACTTGCACCACAGCTGTAACCAGAACCACAGTAGTGACAATGCCAGATCCTTAACCTGCTGAGCCAAGAGGGATCTCCCATTCTGGCTTATTTTTAATGTAATTATTAAAATGAATACTCTGCTAGAAATAAAAGATCTGGGGAACAAACTTACCAGATTGGAAGTTGGGACAATAGATACGAATCAGCGCTGTTTCATGGAAAACAGAATTGCCTGTTAATGCTGTTAGCTGGGAGCACCTTGAAATTTGCCATAGTCCTTACTACGTCATTTTATTCTTAAAAGTGATTTTATCCATTATTTTGGGTGGAACTGACATTTTTGTAATATTCTCATTCATAACCATGATAAATCTCATCACAAATTCATGTAAGATTGAAGAAATTACCCTTAATAGCTGTACGCTGTTAACTGGCAAGTGACAGCTAGACGCTGGTAAATATAATGTCACAAAACC
This sequence comes from Catagonus wagneri, assembly GCA_004024745.2. Taxonomy (NCBI): domain Eukaryota; kingdom Metazoa; phylum Chordata; class Mammalia; order Artiodactyla; family Tayassuidae; genus Catagonus; species Catagonus wagneri. The sequence continues at coordinate 16,609,793 of PVHT020000257.1, read as the reverse complement.
CATCAGAGAAGGTCACCAGACTGTGATGGACTAAGACCAAAACAAAGCCATGACCTAAGGACACAGATAAAAACAAGAGCACCACGCAAGCCACCAAGATGACCAAACACCCCACTCCACTGTCTTCCTCACACCTCTTAGAGAGCTGCGAAGATTTCCAGGAACGTGCAGCCCTTGTGCATTTGCCTTTTGCTTTCTCACATCATCCAGCCCAGAGCAATCTCTTTTACTTCCTTAAGTCCTCCCGCAGTTATGCACACAAGCCCAAATCCTATCAGAAGCCCCCCCCCCCCAACACACGTACCCTCCTCCTCCTGGGATGTTGACTGGTCCTCCTGGCATGCTGTCCTCCCCACTGAGCCAAGGACTCGTTTCAACCGACCACAGGTCAATTTGAAGACAGGTTGCTCCTGACTGCCATCTTTTGGCCAGTGATACCTGTCTTCTATGCCCTTAAATAATAGTTTGAATTTGGGGGTTTTATACATTGAGTTGTGGCCTCCAAAAGGGGGTTGACGTCGTCACCCCCAGTACCGAGAAGGTGACCTTATTTAGAAATAAGCCTCTTACAGATGTAATTAGTCAAGAGGAAGTCATACTAGAAGAGGGGGGCCCTAGTCTAACCTGAATGTTTTCCCTGTAAGAAGATGACCACAGACCGTGTGAAGACACAGACACGCAGGGAAAGAACCACGTGAGGATGGAGGCAGAGGTTGGTGTTGTACATCTACAAACCAAGGAGCCTCTGGGGCTACCCGAAACTGGAAGAGGCAAGGAAGGATGCCCCTGTAGAGGGTTTAAAGAGAGCACGGCCCTGCCCACACTTTAATTTCAGACCTCTAGTCTCCAGATATGTGAGACCACATGTTTCTCTTGGTTTAAGCCACTCAGTTGATGCTGTTTTGTCAAGACAGCCCTAGAAGATGAGCAGAGAGCTTACGTATTTTGTAGCTATTTTCCTAGGTACATTATAATTTTTGTTGCTACTAAATTCAGTTATCATTTTCTGTTGTAATTTTAATTGGTGGTTTTATATTCTTTTTATATTAAAATATAAATGGTCCTTTTGTCCTTACCTGTTAATCTCAAACCTTACCGTCCTGTTAAACTTCACTATGAGTTCTGTTCGTTTGGAAATGATCAGACAACTTCTTTATTGATAAATGTGCTCTATAGGAAGAATTACTGTTATATTTACTCCTTACCCATCTTTATGCTTTGCCTCGATGTCTACCAAATTGCCTTCCTACATGGGACATGTGACTCCTCACACATTAAATACACCTAATAGAGGGAAAGAGTTTTAAAAATCCATTGGGCTGAAATATCTCTTCTCCTTCACTGTAACTAGTCTTCCTGCATTCTCCAGTCATAACCTTCTCTATCCAGTACCTTTTCCCTTCTTTCTCATATTACCGAGAACACATGCATTAACTCACGGGAAGCAGTATTTGTTCCCTGGAAAACTTAAAGTTTCATGAAAACCAAACAAAAAGAAAATCCAGAGGGGCTGGTGAGACCAAAAGGCTCAATTTCCTTTCATCACACTTCTGACTCTTTTTAGGTCCTTTAGCAGATGGACTTGGGTTTATTTGGGGGATTGCTGAAATCCCTAAAAGATGGCTGCCATCAGGGTAGAGTTATCCACAGGGACAGAGCTTAGAGCAAAACAAGCATCTTACTTCCTAGGAACCGAAAATGTCAACAGGATAAGCTTAAAAATCAATCTGCTAGTTCACAGAAAGGATCAGGAAAAGTGTAAAGTGATCACAGATGCTCAATTTTCAGAGCAGACATGGTGTGGTATGAAAGAAGAGGGAGTATGCATACTAACCATCAAAATTTAAAATTTGTCTAGATGGAGGAAGATTTTGAGGAGACAGGGCTAGGGTGTATACCTCAAGGAAAAAACTAAGAAATGCACCCTTGTCTGGCACAGAGGTAAAAAGTACAGTAGTAATAGTAGCACTAGTGAACATCTATAGCATGTTTGCCATAGGTCAGGCAAGTGTTCTAAGCAAATTTAGAGTTTCATGAAAACTAAACAAAAAGATAGTCTGAAGGGAATGGTGGGACCAAAAGGCTCAATTTCCTTTACTCCTTTTAATCCTAATCCTATTTTAGAGATCATTGCACGACAGTTAGTAAACTCTACCATTTACTCCCAGGGTGGGTGATATCTATATAACATTATTTCATTTAAACTACACAATACTCTGTATGAGCTACATATTATTATTCATGTTTTGTGGATATATAATTCATATTTAGGGATACTAGTAAATGAAGGAGTCTGGACTTCAATCCTATCTGTCATTAACATCTGGGCTTTTTTGAGTTACCATGGTTGCCCTAGATGAAAGCATCTCAACCTCAGTATATGGGGCCAGATAATTCTTTGTTGGAGAGGGTTGCTTTGTGCATAGTAGGATGTTCAGCTTCATCTTTTGTCTTCTGCCTAGTAGATGTTAGTAGTACTTCCACAGTCATGAAAACCAGAAGTGTGTAAATATTGCTAAATATCTCTTGGGGAGCAAAATTTCTCCCAGTTGAGAACCACTGCCCAAATCAATCCATCACAAACAAGAGCAGAAGGAGGTAAAAGTTAAATCTGCCCAGAATTATGGGCAGGTTGGAAGCTTATATTATATTACACACTTTGCTTGGCTTAGAATGTAGAGTGCTTCAGTCATACCTGACAAAAATCCATAGACACTTGCTATAGACACTCAAAAGAAGGCACCTTTACACCAAGCATACTCACTAAGCTGGGTGGAGAGTCACAAAAACCCAGGGCGTAATAGAATATAAATAGAATGGGCTTTGAAATTTGATGATTTGGAGATTTGAATATTCATAGGTCTTTCTTTGTAGTCATATTCTAATGATCTTGGGAAATTTATATTTACCAAGCATCCATTTCTTTGTCTATAAAGTGGAACTGTTTACTCCTTTCTGCCAGGTTATTAGAGGTTTACGTGTGAACAAGAATGCATCTGATAGAGACACTGTATAGATACTGTAACATTTGACATGTGACTCTGACATAACATGGAAGTAACTGTACCATATATGTTGAAAGAAACTGACTTATAACCAAAAATGTACATGAGCCTGCTTCCACGTCATAACCCCCAAGATGAAGAATGGTATCCTGTACCAGAATATGATAAGGCTGTATCAGATAGTATTTAACAAAGCCTAACATATTCCAAACCAGAACTGCTGCTGTGTATAAGGAACATCAAACAAGTTCCTCTAGATGATAGATGATTCTGTGAGTAGAGTTCACAATGGACAACTATGACTTTGAAAACAAGAAGTGATATCACCAAGAACTTGGGAAAGAGGTATCACGATTAGGTTTTGATAGTTAAAATGTGAGATCGTGATGTTTCAGAGCACAGACAAGCAAAATCGTTTTATAGGCCAAATGACCCCCAGCCCAGCAAAACAAAAACATAACCTGACTATACTGGCAAGTCTAGGAAAACACTGTACCATACCTTCAGGAAGTGGGGTGGGCATCTCTAAACAAGAGAAGTACTGAAGGTTCCATCCCTGGCCCCACTCAGTGGGTTAAGAATCTGGCATTGCTATGAGTTGTGGTGTAGTTCACAGATGAAGCTTGGACCCCACGTTGCTGTGCCTGTGGCGTAGGCCAGCGGCTACAGCTCCAGTTCGACCCCTAGCCTGGGAAACTCCATATGCTGTGGGTGCATCCCTAAAAAGACAAAAAAAAAAAAAAAAAAAGAGAGAAGTACAGAAGGAGAATTATTTCGGTAGAGCCACCCAAGTCTATCCCAGGTAGAGAAAATTTGGCACCAGCAAACACCAGGAATTTTGGACTTATCAGTAAGACTGTCTCCAGAGGAGGTTGCATAATTCCATCAATCTTTTTCATTCATTCAACAAATATGTATTGGTTTTCCACTGTGTATCACTTTTTAGTACACAGGAAAACAAAGCATTGAGTAATAAAGACAAATCTCTGCTTCTAGAGTTTACTTTCCAGTGTAAAAGGTCGACATTTAAATAATGATCAAATATATCATGTGATGAAATGTGCTATAAAAAAGGGTATAAGAATAGACGTAGTGTGCTATTCTTGATGGTTTATCAGCAGAAGTTCCTCTGAGGAGGTGACGTTACAGTAGAGACCTGAGGCTGAGAAGAGTAAGCTATATAAATATCCAGAAGAAGAGAAAACTAGATCGATGGACCAACACATGTAAAAGTCCTGAGGCAGGAGCAGGCTTAGGAGGTAGAGGAAGAGCCAGAAAATGCGATTGGATGAAATGTACTGAGGAGTAGAGATGAAGTCAGACAGATGTCAGATATTGCCAGCCAGATTAGGCAGCATCTTAGGGGCCATGATTAGGTTTTTGAATGTTAATTTAAATGGTTAGAAAGTTTTGATCAGAAAAATGTCATGACATAATGTTTGCTTTTAAGGAGTCACTCTGGCTGGTGAAAGGAGAAGAGATCATGGAAGGCAGATACAAGTTGAAGCATGGAGAGCAGTCAGGAGCCTATTGCAATAATCCAGGTGATGAATAATGATCACTTGGATTTGTGTGGTAGCAATGAAACTGATGTGAAACAGCCCCAAACTGGATAATTATGAAGTTGGAGGCTGTAGGACTTGCTGACAGATTCGATGAGGGGTGTGAGCAAAAGAGAACTTTAGCAAGGGGGTCCCACTGTACAATACAGGGAACTCTGTCCAGTCTTTTGGGATGGATAGAACATGATAGAAGATTGTATGAGAAAAAGAATGTATATATATGTATGACTGGGTCACTACGTTCTACAGCAGAAATTGGCACAACATTGCAAAGCAATGACAATTTTTTTTAAAAAAAGAGATAACTCCAAGAATTTTCTCTTGATCACTGGTTCAAGAGACTTGAACTTAATTGAGATTGGATATATTCTGAAGGGGAGTTGAATGTAGAGAGAGTAGTTAAATTTGAGCTGCCTTGTAGACTATCGTGGGTAAAAGCAGGCTATTGGAAATGCAAATCTAGGATCTTTGGGTAAGGGCTGGACTAAAGATATAAATTTAGAGTCTTCAGTATAAAGAAGGTTGTTAAACTATTGGGTTAGATGAGAGTACACAGAATTAGTATCTAGGAAAGGAACCAGAATTGTGGACAAATCCTAGATTATCCCAGTGTTCACAGGGCAAGAAATGAGATATAAAAAATCTAGCTGAAAAGGACCCAAAAAATGGAACAATTTGAGCATCAACACAAATTATGAAAGCAATGTATCAAATAAACCTACTGAATCCACTTGCTGAATATAATATGAATACATGACTTCATACTGATATAAAAATTATTTCCCAGATAAATGGGGAAAAAGAGGAAGCTTTGCCTTAACAATGTGTAGAATGCCAACAGGTGTAGCTGAGGCTGGAAAGTCACTGTTTTGCAACCATGATCGTAATAATTGATTAATGCAGGAATCATCAGCAGATGCTTACACTAGAGGTTATAAGTTAATGAGAAGCAGAATATATACAGAGCCTCAAAGTATCTCCTCACTAATTACATATTAACTGTAAATGGAGAAGTAGTAACTTTACAAGGAGAAACCAGAGTGCATCACTCTAATTAAATGATCAGAGATAATGTCACTAATGGGACAAGCCAAAACCGTGCCTCCTGATGAGATGCAGTGAAGAGGACACAGGGTCATTTATGTGGTATTCGTACCAAACATGCAAACCTAAATCCAGTCACAGGGAAGACTCATTCTATACAGTAATTGTCCAGTATTCTTCCAAAAGTCAATGTCATGGAAGATAAATATAGTCTGAGGAACTCCAGATTAAAGGTGACATAATTGGTAAATGTAATCATGCTCCTGGATTGAGTCCCAGACCAGAAAAAAGAAAATTCTATACAGGATATTATTGGAAAAATTGGTAAAATTTGATTAATTCTAATCATATAGAATACCTGAGAGTATTGTATCAATGTTACATCTTCTGAATTTGATTCTACAATTTTTTAAATGTTGTCCTACTTCTGAAGAAATACACAGAGAAATAAAGGAGTCAAGGGGCCCGAGGGCTAAAATCTATTCTCAAAATGTTCAGGGGAGAAAATGAATGACTGAGCCAGAAAATGATAAATTGTGGCAAAATGTTGGCAGTTGGTGAATCTGGGTGAAGGGTATATGGAAGTTCTGTGTATGATTCCTGTAACTTTTCTCTAAATATAAATTCATTTCAAAATAAAAGCTTTAAAAAACCCAGTGTGATAAAATCTTTAAGAATCAGTATGATATTGGGCAACCAAGGAGATACGGTACCAGGCATGTGATGGCTAGAAAACAGGTGAAAGAATGTTTCAAGAAAAAGTCATCAATGACATGTTATTTAGCTTTACACTGCTGAAAGATCAAGATCGTGTGGACGAAGAAATGACTTTGGATTTGGCAACATGGAAGCATAATCAGAGTTTGTTCAAAAAAGAATGGAAGGAAGGGGAGAGAACAATTGCAGAAAACACTTCTGAAGAGTTTGTTAGGCACAGAGAGCAGAGCTGTGGGGTAATAAGAGGAGGGAGCTATGTAGTCCAGGAAGCCTACGTTAAAGACTGAATCAGAACAGTATATTTCCACTCAGCTTTTCCCACTAAACTACTCTCAGTGTGATTTCTGCCTTCCAAGAAAATTTCGAATATGTACTTGGCTTGCCCATAGATCTATCTACGTGCCAGGTTGTGAATACTTTGATTTCATTACAGATACTATTCACTGTAGATGAATTAACTGGCCTTTCAGTTTTATACATAAACTGATTACTATGATTCTGTCCTTGAGAGATGAATGAACTGGTTCTGCCAGACACAATTTGAGGTCAAGGATGGGGTATGTCTAATTTTGCAGAGTTCATTCAGAACTGTGTTGAACTTGCAAGGGACAGTAAATCAGCAACATACATTATAAAAAAGAGCCAGTTTCCCTTGATCTCCATATTGTAAAAATAACTTTTCAAGAAAAAAGAAAAAAAAAACCAAACTACTACTTACCATAATTACATCTCAGTAATTGTAACTCTCATACATTTTAGCCGTAACAGGCATATATGTGAGCATGAAAATTCAGTGGTCATCCCTTGCACCTTAGAGAATCAGGGGTAGTGAATGACCTCCTGAAGCCTCTTGTGACACAGTCTGCCTCCGTTTTCCTTTAGCAGGGCCAGCCCGGCTTTACCTTGAGGCTGAAATGTTATTTCTCTATTGTAGCCACGAGGCCCTTGCAACATCTTGCAAAATCTCACTGGAAACTTTCTGTAGTGAACATTTCAACAGAAACCTCATTGTTTTGTTTTGTTTGATTGAACTAAGAGAAACCTCTGTCAATTCCATAGCAAGTTTATGTAATGGCATTGTTCTTGCCCTACTGGATTACTTATTTTAGCATGATTTAGTTATCTAAAAGAAAAACATAAGTAAACCCAGCAAAATAATTCTCATAATCACTCCTATTCATTGAGCATTTACCAAATGCAAAAATTGCCCTGGAAGCTTTATGATAGTTCATTATTCATCACGAAAAATCCTCTGGGTTAGGCCATTATTATTGCATTATAAGAAAGGAGGCAATTGTAGCTTAAAGTACCCAAAGTCGGATTGGAATTGAAGTTGAACTGGCCCCTCAAAGCCTCTGCTCTTTCCAAAGCCTCTGCTCTGTGCGTTGCCTCCCTACCATAATCCTTTGCCAGTCACAGCTTCATCTAATCTGATTTTACTTCTTTATCTTGCTTTCTGTGGATATCCATTGAGATTTTTATATTCGAAAAGACATAGCCTGTGATTCTAACACTGTACATTTTCAAATAGTCTTTAAACCTGAATTTAAGGAAATCTGAGAGGAAAGTCATTGAACAGGTTCAGCCAGAGGAATGTACTGAAAAGGGAATGAAAGCTAAAATAAAATTGCCACAACGCGTGGTGTCTTAACACTGCCACTTGTCGTCTCAGTAATTTTGAAATCACATGCTTCTCTGCAGGTGCAGATGAGTTGGACATCATTTGTAGCACCTACCTGATTGTTAGAAAACAGTCTATAATTAGCAAGTGTTAGCATTCTGTACCCCATGCCAAGTGTATCAAATCCTAATGCACCTTTTCAATAGGGAAACTAATAGCTAGAAATACAGTTACTAAAAATGGTTGATGGCTTAGAATCATATCCATTTTTCTCCTTGTTAATAGTATCTAAGCTCTATAGTCACAGGATATTAACTCATGCATTTTCAGCCTCTCTACTGGGGATAGCAGAAGCTCAACAGATTCTCTGCTTCAATTAGCAAATTTTATTTTGGTAAAAAAGGAAACGTTTGAAAATTTTCATCTCACAATTAACTCTTGCTGGAAGGATATAAAGCTAAGGTAGACTTCTCTAAGCAATGCCTTTTACTCAGTACATGTTTTCTAATGCACTGTTTTTCCCACGGTAAGAATTTAATTACCAGGAGGCATCATAGTGAAGACATTAAAGAGACAAAAGTGTGTTTATAATTGGACTGAAGAAAATTCAACTAGGGTGAAATGACATTATCATCATTGCCGTATATATGTTTCTGTCTATATTTGGTCAAATCTGTTTCCATCTGAATTTAAATGACAACACGAGGGCAGATCTTAATGAATGGGGTTATTAAGTAAGGACACAATAAGAATCGCTGATTATTAAAACAAAATGGGTCTTATATGATTTTTAAGGTACAGACATGCTAGATTAAGGCAGGTTTGTGTTGACTATTTTATAAACTATCATTTCACTGCTGTGTTCGAAAGAGCACCTTAGTCGTCTTGAAAGTATTAGTGTAGTTTTCAAAGATGATTAACTTATATTCAAGAAAGGCTTTTACACTGAAAATGTAAAATTCAGAATTATATGAGATATAAAACCGATATCATTTACCCGATTTCTTGTTTTTCCATAGCTCTTTAGCCCAATCTGAAATTATTACAACAGCTTTGACATATTAATTAATATCAATACAGTAATTTGACACATTGTAAAAACATAATTACTGTAAATGAACGGAATACTCTTTTATTGGAAAGTGTGGTCAATTAACTTCAGTTTAACAAATGTTCATTAAGTACCTACTATTTAGCATTCACTGTCCAGGCACTGAGACTATGCAGTGAACAAAAGATACCGCTCCTGATATAGTGGAGCTCAGATTACAATACGAGGAGACAGTCAAGTAACAAATATACTAAAAGTGCAGCTTATAGAGTGAATTTTGGTGGAAGGATAGTAGTCACTTGGGTAATCAGATACTCCTCATTTAGAAAGTGACACTGAGCGTGTTTTAACATGGTAAGATACTTCTGCAGATATCCGGGTGAGTGCACTCTGGGCAGAGGGAGCACGGCATTCCAAGGCTGGGAGGCAGAATCCTGCTGGCATAGGTGGGTAGAGTAAGGAGGCCTGCAGGGCTGGAGTGGAACAGACTGTAGGTGAGGAGGTTGGAGGTGTGTGTGGGGGGAGGATGGAGGCAGAATCACAGGGTGGTGGCGGGGGACCATCATGAGAATTTGTCCCTTCACCCCTAGTGTAATGGGAGTCATTGCAGAATATTGAGAGAAGAGTGACATGGCCTGACTCCCAATTCGAGAGGATCACTCTGGGTGCAAAGGAGCTCATGGACCACAAGGATACAAGGGCAGAGACAGCACTCAGAGAAGAGGTTCGGGGAGTGACACGGAGTAGTCCAAGTCATCCGATGCTAAGAGACTTATTAATGAACAGTATGTTGTCCTAGGAGGAATTAGAGATTTTCATACTAAGCAAAGCAAATCAGAAAGAGAAAGACAAATACCATATGATATCACTTACATGTGGAATTTAAAACATGGCAAAAATGAACCTATCTACAAAATAGAAACAGCATCCATCAGTAGATGGTCCTTCACTGGATGCTGGCACTCTGACCTCAGACTTCTCTGAGTCTTCTCTGAACTTCTGAACTTCTCCCTCCACTTCCTTCCCTAGTCTGCTAACAGATTTATTAATGAACACTGTGTTGTCCTAGGAGGAACAATATTGCAGGAGGTTAAAATTTTGTGAAAACGGGAGATACACACATGAAGTATTTTTTTTTAAATACCATATAACAAATAATCAAACTTGAAACTAGTTTTAGGCATATGTGTGTATGGGATAGAGTGGCAGGTAAATAAACAAATACGTAATGTCCGCTGGGTTCCAGTCCCAGCTCTGTTGTTAACTGATGGAGTGATTTGCGGCAAATTGTTTAACCTTTCTGGGCCTCACTTGCTCTTCATTTAAAATATGGGTTTTGGCTCTGTTGACTTCTAAGATGCCTGCTCTTTTAAGTGTTTTATAATATATGGTCTAAATTAATTCATGTAATATTTATTTATTGAATAAATTTGGCATGTAATATTGTGTGAGTTTAAGTATAGCTTGCTTCTCTGATACATTTATATATTTTGATATGGTTACCGGTGTAGTGATATTCATTGCCTTACATAATCACAGTATGATATTATTGTCTACGTTCATTCTGCAGTACATTAGATCTCTATGCTTATTGTTAGATAAGGGCTTAATATCCAAAATATGTAAAGAATGCAGGCAACTCAATAACAACAAGAACAAAAAAATCCTCAAATAGTACAATAAGGAAATAGGCAGAAGGACTTAATAGATATCTATTGATCACAGTCTATGAGCAGGACAGAACTTCCGATTTTTATTAAAAGTCTAATGTAGGGAGTTCCCTTCGTGGCTCAGTGGTTAATGAATCCGACTAAGAACCATGAGGTTGCGGGTTCGATCCCTGGCCTTGCTCAGTGGGTTAAGGATCCGGCGTTGCCGTGAGCTGTGGTGTAGGTTGCAGATGCGGCTCGGATCCCACGTTGCTGTGGCTGTGGCGAAGGCCGGCGGCTACAGCTCCTGTTAGACCCCTAGCCTGGGAACCTCCATATGCCGCAGATGTGGCTCTACATAAAGGCAAAAAGACAAAAATAAATAAATAAATAAAAATAAGTAAAAATCTAATGTAATGGAAACTTCAAGAACCAGAGCACTTAAAAAGGACATTTTCATGCAAAAGTGATGTAAGTGATTTTCACCAACTCTTCAGATTATTCTAATTATATGGTTGTATAAAAATAACATCTGAGAGTTGTATAGCTTTTTGGTATTTTTCCATTATATGATGTCAATATAATTAACTATGGTATGGTTCCAGAATCATGCACAGATTTCAGATTTAATTTTGCATACATTCTAAAATCATGAAAATTTATTAAAATTAGATTGTATGTTGATCTCAGAATATATTAATAACTTGATTCTTTCACGGAAATATGCATACTACCCACTAATCCATTGAAATTGCATGGAAATTTTTAAATTTAAAGTTGTTTTCACAACCTACCTTTGCAAAATGTATATTTGTCACCTTTAGATTTAGCTATTTGATATATAGTCAAGTATCCTGCATTATTTTGAAACCGTGTACTTTTATTTTTCCAAATATCTTGTACTAAATAAACTATGCGTCAGGTGGTAAAATATTTAATGGTACTAATGGAGGATGTTTCCTTGTTTCATACGTGGCCATGTCCAACTTTTCTGGCTCATCATTAACGTGTAATAATATTTATTGCCACTTGCTTGTTCTCTCATAAGCAGACCTCTTAGAACTCTTTAACATATGAAATCAAGAAATTTATATTCTTACAGCCTCATGAGATGTTAGCAATTTATTCTATTTCCAAAAATAGGTTTCCCACACATGTTTAATTGCTTTTATTTTACATAAAAGAAGACGACTTGTAAAAAATCCCTAATTTTTGTGTTTTCCTGATACTTACTCTTCAGATTTGGTTCTTAAGAAACCATAAATACTTCATTCATATGTGCAAAAATGCTTGCAATTAGTATTAACATTAATATATTTTGATTATTGATAATATTGGCCTATTTTCTTATTTGTTGCTTTAGAAATTTTCTAATATGTGAAATTAGAATTTGTAGACTCTTGGAGTCTCTGTTGTGGCTCAGAGGTAGTGAACCCGACTAGTATTCCATGAAGACACGAGTTCAATCCCTGGCCTCACTAAGTGGGTTAAGGATCCTGCATTGCTGTGAGCTGTGGTATGGGTTACAGACATGGCCCAGATCCTGTGTTGCTGTGGTTGTGGTGTAGGCTGGCAGCTACAGCTCTGATTCGACCCTAATCCCTAGCCTGGTAACTTCCATATGCCACAGATGTGGCTCCAAAAAGAAAAAAAAAAAAGGAATTTGTAGACTCTTGAATCCTAGAGCTCCTGTAACTGTCCCCCCCAAATGTTTAGCCTAACTAGTAATTAAATAGAGAATATTATAGCCACATTCTTTAGCATCACTTCAAAAAGAGTTTTGAATCCCTTTATCCAAGGAAAATAATTAGTTATTACCTTAAATAGCACGTTATAAATATTGCATATGTACTTTAATGTGTATGTATATATGTGTGCATATGCATATGTATCTATTTAGTTCTATGTATATGTACTTATATATCATGTTGCTTTAGGAAAACGTTTCTGGTATTTCAAGTTTTTAAACTTATAACTGAAAGAGTTTTCTGATATTTTATTTCAACGTGTTTTCAATTTTTCAAATACAGTATTAACAGTAACGGATACTTTTTAAATTTCTTGTATATGTCTCTACACTAAAATATTAGAATACCTCTTGTTATCTTAATGTCTGTCTGTCTGTGAAGGCTGATTTCTATTTATTTGCCAAGTTAGTCTTTCAGCTGGCCATATGAAACTTTTAAAAGTGTGTGCGATTTATGTCAATGGCAGGTTCTTATTTTGTCTGCATTGAAAATCTAGTATGATTTTTCATAAGTGTGAAAATGGACCTATATCTTATATGTATATATTATATACAACAAATCATTTAAAAAATTTTACATGTGTGTGTGTGTGTGTGTGTATATATATATATATATATATGAGCAGAGTTTATATGTTTGAATAATATATTGAGATCTGTGATCACATACTTGAATAAGAAAGCTGTTTAGGACAAATGAAATTACCATCTAGCTCTTTTTCTTGACTATAGACATGACCCTACTTATGCAGTGCCTCAAAAATATTGTAGGGAGAGGAGTTCCCTTTGTGGCTCAGCAGGTTAAGAACCCAGCATAGTGTCCGTGAGGATGTGGATTCAATCCCTGGCCTTGTGCAATGGGTTAAGGATCCAGGATTGCAGCAAGCTGCGATGTAGGTTATAGATGTGGCTCGGATCCAGGGTTGCTGTGGCTGTGGCATAGGCTGGCAGCTGCAGCTCCGATTTGACCCCTAGCCCAGGAACTCCCACATGCCATGGGTACAGCCATAAATACACACACACACACACACACACACACTTATAATTTGGGGAGAGATACTCTAAATCTTTGATAAATCTGAGTTATAGTCAGTGATTTCTCAAAATATCTAAAATTAACATGTTCTGTTGCAAATTGAATATTTTTTCTTCATTGTAATGTCCACATTCTATATACTTTTAATTTAAAAACTCACTCAAATGACCCTGCCCTCAATAGCCTGTGTCTACAGAAGAGTTCGGTTTCTACAAATGTCAGAAATAAAATTATCTTCAGCCTCCCTGTATCTATGGTAAGATTTTGCCTCCTCTTGTTGCCCATCCTTTTTTTCACAGACTTTCTCATGCTGTGTCACATGTGCTCAGAAACGATCCCCTATTTCCCACTTCTCTGGCCACCTACATAGACCTCCACCCCTTTCTCTGCTGCCCAGATGTGACCGCAGGTCCCCTTCACCCCCCATACTGTCACCTCTGCAAGGCCGGTCAGTGGCTTCCTCAGTACTGTCACCTGATGAACACTTGCCTCTGTCCTCCCATCACAGGGGTGGTTAATGGATGGCCTTTCCTTAATTCCTATAGTAAAATTAAATGAGACCCTGATATGTAAACCATTGACTCAGGTTTCGAGTAAAAAGAATAAGTATAATTTTAAAATGTTGTTACATGTCTCTGCTGGGTAGAGCTATGCTCAGGGCCTGGAGGCCCAGAGTGTCCCTAATTTCCTTTACTGAAAGCCTCAGGCCAGCTTCCAGTCTTGGTGTGGCAGGGGCCACTAAGAGACCTCTAGACATTTCCATCCCTTACTGCTTTGGAATACCTAAGATTTAGAAAAGGAAAAAGAAAAAAAGTCCCCTCTCTAATGTCATGCTCTCCTTTTGAGTTCTCCATTGTTGGCCTCAGGTTGCTTTCTTCCCTGGATGATTGACACTGGGAATTTCCATCCCCTTAGGGGAAAGTCCACTTTATAATCCACACATGTGTTTTCTTGTGCTGTGACTCTTAATAGAACAATGGCTTCTGTGCATAACCATGCACATTAATAAAGCCCTAGCAATTTAGTCTTCAACAGCGTCATGCAGGACGCTATCATCAGTCCCACTGATCTCCCCTTGTCCGTTCCTTCCAGTTCATGCCTGTGAAGCTCACACCTGACTGCACTCTCCATAGTCTTCTAGTTTTCAGTTGTTTTTGGTGGTTGTGGTAGGGGGGTGCTGTGTCCCTGACATGTGGAATTTCCCGGGCCGGGGATCAAACCTGTGCCACATTGGCAACCCGAGCCCAGCAGTGACAACACCAGGACCTTAACACACTAGGCCACCAGGGAACTCTGTTATGAACAATCTTTTGAACAAGAACTGTATCTACAAGAACCAGCCAGGCCATATTTCCTTGTTTCTGACACACCACTGGGATAAGCAGATCCTAAGACAAGGATTCAAGTGCAGGTCCTTTATCTTGGAAGTGATCAAGAAACGCTGTTAGGAGAATAAAGAATTGAGGCAAAGCTGAGAAGGAAATCAATAAAGGGTGTGTATTCAAACAGCTTGGTGACATGGGGAAATGGTCCTCAAAGCCCCTGGGGAAATCTGGGTAACAGTGTAGAACATATCACGGAGTTATCCTGGCCAGTGGGTTTCATACATCCCACCCAGGCTCAGTAGAAAGCTGATGCTCTGGGTGTTTTTTTCCCAAAAAGCCCTCAGAAAGTGTCAGGACTTGGCATAAGCACCTTCAGGAAGTATGGATATGTGCCCTCAGAGGAGTACTGACCATGTTGGCGACTGCCCACTCTTTGGAGCTCCCAGATTTACTTGTGTCCCAAACAAAGGCCACTCAGTTTTGTCACTGATTCTTGCAGGTGATGGCTGGTACCAGTTTCTCCTGAAAGGACATCTGACAGGAGGATGAGAGGAACGAGCTACGTACCCTCCTACCGCAGCTGATCCTGAGATGGTAATTGCTGCTTAGCATTTTTCTTCTTCATCATCCATTGTGTTGTCTCTTATGCTGGGCCAGCTTTTCTGCTAAGTTAGACGATGTGCTTCATGGGGTTATCCAAACCTTGAGCTTTGAGGGGTCAGAGTTCCTGGTTAAGGCTCCAAGGGGCCCGGACTCAGATGCTACGGTTTCCTCTCCACTGGACTGGGAGACATGAGATCTCCAAGGGGGACACAGCCAGCAGATTGCCAAGGTTCGAGATGTGCTTTCTTTCTAGATATTCTCTTCTCAGGCCACATTATCCAGTAGCATCACTATCTTCCTATGGTAAATCCAAGTCCACGCTGCTGACAGTCTGGTAACTCCTTTCTTTACTTGTTAATCTTTTGGCATGAGGCGCCCAAAATGACTTAGTTAAACCGTTCCTGTATTACTTGTGGAAATACTCTTTGGGGAACCAGGCTCAATTTATGCAACTGGGTTACTGGGAATGATGGGGTCTCTCTCACCTCCACTCTTTGTTTTCTGGCCCATGTGCTACACTTTTCAAAGATACAGTATCATGTAGTGGTTGTTTCAAAATATAGACTGCATCTTCTAAGACAGGACCTGCCCCAACATGGCAGGTTATTATCTGTAGACTGGCATTTCAGCCCTACCTTTAAGAGTCTATTTTAATTTTTTTTTTCTTTTTCATTCTGGCTGTTTTGGGATGATGTGGTTTGTGGTCAGTAAAGGACCTACGGATGTGTGCCTATTATCACTCCTCCCCCCAAAATTTAATCCAAGGTAATATTGCATACGATTATTTGATGATAAGTCAGATACTTTGTGAACCCTTGTATAGTGGTGGCTAAGACAAACTCGAACTCAAAATCTGAGTTCATCCCAGTAATTCCGAATCCCAGTGCCTTCCTGGAAGGAAGTGGCTCAATGTGGTAAACTCTCCACCAAGTAAGCCCTTGGTCTCCTCGAGGGATACAACCTATCCAGAGCTCAGCATTGACCTTGGTCACTGACAGCTTGGTTTTTAAGCTGCTCAAGAGTGGTATGCCCCATGGTGAAGGGCAGCCCATGCTGCTAGGGCTCCTCAGAGCCTACACTGCAGCTTCTCTGCCCATGGGCCCATTGCACAAACACTGAAGTAGCCAATGGCAGGGGCTTGCTGACCTGCACGGGAAAAGTCATCCCGTGCCCTTGGCTGCTCGGTCTGATGGGCTTGATTGTGAAACGTCAAGAACTGCAGCTTCTGTGTGCATCCCCCTAAATACCTCCACAGACCTCTTCCTTAGACTTGGTTTTCTCTAATCTTTCAGTCTTTATTCCTGGAAGTCCCTCTGATCCAACAGACAAGCAAGCCATTTCCATGCCTCACTGGGGTACTGCCTCTTCCCACTGTTTTTCAGGATGACCATGAAGCAGGGCTAGAGAGCAGTAGTGCATTTGCTAACTTTGGTTCCCACGGGCATAGCAAGCCAACCCATCTGTGAAACAAACTGGGTTTTTCCCATTCCCTTCCATCAACTGGTCATAAGTAAACTTCAACAAAGACATAGGGGTGAGTGAGAGAGAGTGTTAAATGCAAGAGTAATAGATGATGGAATGGGCTGGACCACCTGTTCATGACTGATTTTTGCCTTTCTGACAAGCTTAAATCCAATTCCAAAAAGGGCATTTCCATTGTATGATGGATTGCTGCTGTGCCCATCAACCTTATGATAACCTGGCAGGTCTGGCAATGCCCGGCTCATGAGGGGAAGGCGGAATTACCCAGTTGCTATCCTAAGGCATAATAGCCTACTACAGTCATTTTTTGCAGACTATATAGTTCTTTTGCATAGACAGTTCATCTTTGCTCCAGGAATCAAGGAGATTGCATTGTGGTTTTGCTAGCAGAGTTTGCCAGTGAACCCAGGTAACATCTTTATCACCATGGATACTCCTCTCCACTAACATGGAATCTCCCATGTCGTGTGGCCGAGCACGAGGCTGGTTTGTATTGCAGTCTGTATCTGCTGCAGAACCTTCTTTAGCTCTGGGCTTGACGTAGATGATCAGGATCCAAATCACTTAATAAATGATCAGGGAGACATCCCCTAGTGTTGAGTGTGCTTTCTCCAAAATCCAAAGCGAGCTAGTCAGTGCTCTGCCTTTTTCTGGGTTGTAGGATAAAATTTACTCTTTATCTTAGCCCTCAGGCAATACCAAGAATATGCATTGTATACTGCTGTCCATCCGTCCAAGCTGCGTGCAGATTGCTTCAGAACCTCCCTCCTGATGGCAATTGAAAAAAGAAAAGCACACTTTCCAGATCAGTAGCCAGATATTTCCGGAGGCTGTGTTGATATGTTGTAGTAAATATATCACACCCTGTACAGCAACTCCTTTTATGGTTACTGTGGAGTTAAGTTTGCAGCGGTTAGCTGGCTACCACGACCATCTGGTTTTGCAAGGCACCAGACTGGTGAATTCAATGGAGAGATGACAGGACCACAACTTGCACATTATTTAACATCTTTTCAGGAGATACTGATATCTGACATTCCACTGAAGATGGGTTTTTGCTTCTGATTTATGATTTTGTCTGGGTCTGGGGCTGTTTCAGGCTCTTTCCCTTGGCTTTTTCTACCTCCCACTCTGGCTTTTAATTGACAGGTTAGGGAACCAGTGTGAGGGTCTTGCAGGCTGTCGAATGCATCCATCCTTATCATGCGCTCAGAGACGAGGCTGAAAAACTAACTAGTCCGCGTTCACGGACTCCATTCACCAGCAGGCTTCCCAATGCTCAACTCTTAACATAGAGTTGTGAGGGGCTTTGCCTCCTCTAGTTTCAGTGTCAGCCCATAACTTTTATCCAACAACCCTTGAAATATATGGGTACAATTTCTCTGGCAAATGGTTGTGTGTCTCTTTGGGGCAGAACTGGAGAATAGATACCATATATATTTATTCTGGCATTGCAGGGCCATTCCTCAAGGACACCCTGCCTCCCCTTCAGTCATTGGTTGTTGGGTATGATTCATGTCTGGTAACTGGGCAAAGAGCATGGATTTGTATTCTGTTGGCTGATATTAGGCTTTTCTCACCTTCTCTTGTTATTTTTGACTTAAGTAACCAGTACCCAGAGGCCTATCTCAGCTCAGAACACCAGGGTTTGTTGGCCGTAACTGCAGATACCTCTTGCCCGTCATGGGATTTCAGTCTATTCTGCCTCCAGTGGTTTAAATGGTGTTACTTGGCCTCCATGATCCCAGAATCCTGTGATCCTCATTGATGTCACAGGGACCAGTCACTTAACTGTCACCGACATTGCCTACAAAGGATGGGCACCGTTGAATTTCTCAGTGACATCCGTGCCCCCAGCTAGCCCATTCCTTATCATCTGCATAAAAGGAGTACCCCACGGAATTCCCGTCGTGGCTCAGTGGAAACGAATCTGACTAGTATCCATGAGGACACAGGTTCAATCCCTGGCCTCACTCAGAAGGTTAAGGATCCAGAGTTGCCGTGAGCTGTGGTGTACTCAGTGGAAACGAATCTGACTAGTATCCATGAGGACACAGGTTCAATCCCTGGCCTCACTCAGAAGGTTAAGGATCCAGAGTTGCCGTGAGCTGTGGTGTAGGTCATAGATGTGACTGGGATCTGGCGTTGCTCTGGCTGTGGTGCAGGCCAATGGCTATACCTCATATTCTACCCCTAGTCTGGGAACCTTTGCGGCCCTAAAAAGACAAAAAAATAAAAGAATAAAAGGAGTACCCCTTTGACCTACCTGCAAACAACGGTCATCTCTGTCTTAGAGGATAAATCCACCTGAGCATAACCTCCTCTCTGAGCCTTTTGACCCCTTGCTCAGTAATCTAGCAGGGAATTTCTGATAACTTCACCTCAATTGCCGTCATCTGTTCTGTGCCTGAAACAATCAATATCTGTTTATTAGGAATGTCTATATGTGACATTAAATCTTTGGTCACAAGGATGTCTCACATCGGCTCATCAGTGAGCTCTCCTTTATTCAACCTTTTACCCTGCACCCATTGAGATGGCACTCAGAATATCCCAGCCATATTCTCCTGGTTCTTTCCAGTACATTCTGGCCAGATCCCAAAGCTATTTTGGTGATAATCCCTTTCCTCCAATAGTAGGAACAGTTTTCCCCATCTGGCCATGCTGAGCCTTAACTCTAGTTATTGGTCCAGAAGTGCTGAGAAGAGGGAGCTAGATTTTCAGAGGGACGATCACTGTGTTATGAGGCATCTCCATCAGGTGAGATATTGACATGGTCTCTAATAAAAGGAGACTGTAGTTCTTTAGCAAGGAGATGGAGTTCTTTTCTGCCAGCTTAATGATTTCAGGGGAATTCTAGGCTCGTGCTTCTCAAACAGAGTCACCCAAATGTTCTGATTGTAAGAACTTAAATCAGGTACTCTAACTTTGACTTTAGCATGGGAAATTTCTAGAGCTGGGATTTCGATCTAGTGCAATAGCAGCAGTCAACCTACTTTAAAATTCTTGATTACCCTAGACTCCATATCTTTAAAGTTTAGAGATTTTACCTAAGCCAGTGTGTTGCCTTCTTTCTGGATTCATCCCAATTCAGCACCTGGGACAACCTTAGTAATTACTGTGCTACAGCAGTATCCTGAGTCATAACCACCTCACAACCAGCAATGGTGTCCTTAACTGCCATCTGATTGATAGAATGATTGAGTTCCAGAATACCATGATGAGAGACTGCTTCCTGAGACAAATTCTTGCACCAGCTATTTCAGTTTTAGTTTTTTTCAGAAGCAGATCCTGAGACAAGGATTGGGGTGAATTAGTGAATTTCGTAGGTGATTTCAGAACACACAAGTGGAGGAGCGATGAAATGAGGCAGAGAAGGAAGCACCTAAGGATGAATCAGAAAATATACCATCACCATGGACAACTGGCTCTTAATTCCTCTTGGGAAATCTAGATGCTGTATAGAACACACCTCAGAATGCAAAAATGGTGCAAGCAAGATGGGGCATTTATTCACTAGTTTTCTGTATATCATTGGATAATGGATTTGTGTGTGTGTGTGTGGATCTTACTTCCTTGATACTTAAGAATTGTTCTGCATATAGGCCCAGCACACATTCACCGGGGTGGGGAGTGGGGGGAGCACACAGGTAGACTGAACACCAGCCCCATTTAGGTAGAGAGCTGTGAGTCTCTGATAACTGCTGTTACTGAAGCACTCTTTTCCCTTGGTTTCTATGATAGGACACTCTGCTGGCTTGAGAATACTGACTCCCATCTTTATTCTTCTAATGCAGTCTTCTTTCATACACCTAAACTCATTTTCCTGCTATATATTATTAACACCTATTATTATTAATAACTATAACCTAGATACTATAGAGTTCACATGCCGCTGAAATTCAGCATATCCAAAACTCAGCTCCCACCCTCCGACCGTCTAAAATAATCCCCGCTTCGGGATTCCCTGAGTGTATGATTCGCACCTAGTTGCAGACTAGTTGCTGGAGCCAGAAAACCAGGGTTATCCTAGCCTTGTCGCTTTCACTTCCTTTCCTCATTTACCCTAGGAACCACCATTGTGGTTTCCAAATATCTTTTAAATTCATCCCTTTTTTTTTCCTCCACCTCTGCTGCCCTAGTGCAGACCCTGGTTATTTTTTACCTGAATGACCGTTACAAAAGCCTAATGGATCTTCCTGCTTTCTGCTCAGTCCATTTTCCCCAGTGCAGCCACCAGTAATCTTCCTAAGGGTAAGGGTGATAAATTGTTCCTACACTTACAACCTGAAATGATTGCCCTTTGATCTCAAAATGAGCACCAGTCCCGTTAAGGTGGTGATCAAGGTCCTTTATGATCCACCCTCTGCTTCTCCTGATGCTCAGTTCTCCTCAAGTCCCCTGTTAAAGGCTGGACTTGAGCATCTTCACTCATGTTTTCTCTGGCTCTCATGCTCCCTTTCCACTTCCCACTCGGCCTTGACCTTCTAAGTGCTAATCATTCTTTAGGTCCCAACAGACACTTCCTCCCAGAAATCCTCACCCCTTTATCACCTTGAGTGTTTGCTGGGTAGTTATGTATTCCTATCAGTGATCTTCACTTCTTTGTCAGTATTAATCATATTTCTTTGCAAGTATTTTTAACTGATCTCCTTGTTTGCTATACCGTGTGGTCTCTGGGGGCAGCAAACATGTCTTTGTTGAATCCCTTTAAAATTTTTCAGCAATTAGCCATAGTCTCTGGAACATATTAGATACTCAATAAACGTTTGCTAATCAAAAATTTATTTAGTACCTTCTTGAAAAGTTCAGGATTACAATATGCTGCATTTTATAGATATTTTTCTTGATAATTTTTTTTATTCCGTGCCTAGTGTAGTGTGGAGTGTGTAGAAGGCACTTGATAAATCCTGTTATTTAACTTAAGAAATAAAGATCTTGTGATGTCAGTTAGCAACGATAACAAGCATTACGCACATAACCAATACTAGACGAAGATTCTTAATGAGAGTTTACTGGTATGATCCCTCTTATGCTCAGGGAATAGAAGTCCTTTTCATTTATTAATGTCATTCCCCTTTATAGTTACATAGGCAATGGTACCAAGCCAATATTATTTCTAAATGAATTCAGAATGAAAGAATACTTGTTAAGTGGTATCTGTGAATATCTCCCTGGTTATTTTGAGGAAATAAATAATTCACATGCTCAAACTTGAAAAAAAAATTGACAAATCCCCATAAAAGCGATGAAAATCATTACCATTCCAAGATGTAGTGGTGTATCTTAGATAAGAGTTGCAGAGGCATCTTCAGGGAATTAGACTAGCAGGAAAGCTCAAGAATTTCCCCTCTAAACTTTTCGCTCCATGGAACTAAATGTTAAATAGTTTCATGGTTAGAAAATGTCTTCTCCCTTCCACTAGCTAAATATTTCTCTGTGGCTTGGATGATCATTTCCTAAATCTGTTATGACACGCGCCTTCAGAGTGCAGCTCCAAGATGCTTCTGCTGCTTTCCTGTGTCCTTGGAAGGCATGTCTAATAACTCCCCACCAAATCCTTTATGTCTTTGTTTTCCATCCTGGAAAACATACGGTCTATTTCATCCAGAGAGAGTTTTTGTCAGGCATTTGAGAGACCAGGATATCCTGTTCTAAATTGGGGTTATCTGGTGGGAAATGCCACTTTTTGAAAATATCTCTTATTCACTGTCTTGTCATGGAGATATTCATAAAACTTGATAAGAGAAAGAGGATATGATAACACAGATAATGGTTTTCTATTCTTCAACATGCTGCAGTCACCCCCATCTCTTTCTCCCCTCCAAAGACAGGAAACAAATGTCTCTTTCGAAAAGTTCTAAAATAGTGCTGAACAAAAACACTTCAACATGATTGATAAATCCCTAAGACTTGGCTACTGGGTGAATGGGAATGGGTAAGAGGAGTCACTGCTGAAGCAGTCACAAAATAAGGGGTTAGTAAGGGGGCACATATTGGAAAGGTGTGTTTCCACCATTGCATAAGGCAGACATTTAGCAAAGTTAACTGAACAAGAGTGTCTGCTGTCAGATACAGTATAGTTCTTTCATTAACATTATACTTTAATTCTGGAGGTGGTCCAAGCTTGATGAAGATCTCCAAGAAAACCTGATTCGTATTTGTTGAGTTTTCCATTCATTTCTGACAAGCTGCCCCGTCTGGTATCAATGGAAGTGCTGTGTATTAAAAGAAAACGCAACCAACTCTCTTCCATTGAAATGGTATTAGGCATATACTTTGGTTTTGTTATTGTCGTTCTTCAGTTATATCAGATGGTCTGAGAAAAATCAAAATAGCATTCTTCTGTGTATTGAAACTATTATATTAATTTCCTTCCTGAAGACTAATGAGGGTGTCGAATTTCTTGAGGATCCACCTAAGACATTTTCAAATGAGATTCTCCTTATCTGAAGCTGCTTAGAGTAGCATACATACTACAGAGATATATAACAATCATTTTATATGAAAAGTGTCAGTATGCAGGCAATAAAAACAATTTTTATATGATGGTATTTTAAAGAAAGTTTTGGTTTCATTTTGAATTTGTATTTGATTTTAAAGTCTTTAACCTGCAGAATTTTATACCACCATGATTACATTGTTATTTCTTATATTCAGAGTTCTGCAGCCCTTCCAAAAGCAGCTGGGCATATACCCAATGATTTGTAGATTACCTTCTATTTGATGAGTTAATATTTTTAGAGAACTTCAGGGAGTCTCATTCACTTCTTAGTGTAATACAGTACAGACTGCTAATGAGAGGTAATTACTGTTTTAAGCAGCGTTTTGGTGTTAGCGTTTTTGTTCTTTTTTGTTGCTGTCGTTGATTTTGTTTTGTGTGTGTGCATGTGCATGTTTAGTATGTGCCTTTCAAAATATGAGTACCTGTTCTTTTTTGTAGTGAGGTTGATATATGCCCACTGACATACACAAAAGTTTTAAATTCTACTCATTTGTATAGGTGTGAGCAATGTAGTCCTAAGCCAGATTTCCATATGACTCTTCCACCTCAAACAAAAAATAAATTTCATTGTTTTTATACTAATGTCGGTTGAGATGTGATAAACCCTTCTCACATTTTTTTTTTCCATTTTCTTGTTCTAATTTTAACAGCAACACCTGCTCACATATTCACGTATCTCTGGCATCCCACTTAAAGTGCATATGCTATAGACTGAAATTCATTACAGAATCAGGGAGGAGAAATAGGTGACAGAAATTGGAGTGGTATCCTAATTTATCAAAAAGTTATATTGACCTCTCAGCTTTCTTCAATGTAAAACTACAGCTAATAAGCATAATTTTTTTCTTCTAAGATATATTCAGTAATTCTGAACAATGCTTAGACAGTTTAGTTACAGCCAATAACATGAGTTATTGGCTGATAACAGTAGAGATATTCTTGATAACTTAAAAATTTCTGTCTTCAGATATACAGTTAACTTGCCATATGGAAAATTTCTGTCGGTGCGTTGATTGGGTAGAATTGTAATGGATTTAATTTTGACTTTTTAAAATATCCCTAAAATCATCTAAAGAACATAAGAGATTCACATTGGCATTTGTGTGTTGTGTTTAATAATTTATTGTCAAATGAAGAATGAGTTTACAATTTTCCTCTTTATTCCAAACTTAACTGCATAGGAAAATTATTGAGGAAAACATTATCGCTTATCAACATTGTAGACTGAAACTGTCATGCTATGTACTTTCAAGGGACTCCGAAAAAACCATAAATATTTCAGGAGCTCTTTAAAGTATCTGAGGGTGAGCTTTGCTTCGGAACGTTTATTTGAATTGAGAAAGAGCGGAGATGAGATGCTTATTTATTTTACTTCTACAGCATGTGTATACCTCAAGGAAAACCTCACTAGAACCTGCAAAGAGGAATTCTGAAGGAGGAAGTACTTCAATTTCTGTATTTTCTTACCTTTTGACCCCCAGGGAGTGATTTGTTTCTTTAAACGTCATCTCAGAAAGATGTTCAAGATCTCGGATAGCTATCCTTGTGGATCAGTTGAGAGTCACACCATAATTGCAATAAAAATCAATGACATTTATTTCATGTGGGGCTTATATGGTTGGCCTTCATCTTTAGCCTCGCCCGTCATATAATATCTGGGGGTATTACAACACAGTCTAGGAATGTTATCCATTTCAGTGGAAGCATCTAACAAGCTTGACCTCAGAATGATCCCAAAATTTACAAGCTAAAAAAAATAATTATATTCTAATTTCGGGAAGAGGACCAGAACTGTATGGATGATACAGAGGAAGAAAATACTAAGCACATGTAAAGTCATTTCAGTTGTTCTCACAATGACTGCTACTGGACTTTGGGATTAGAGTCCATTGCTGAATTTTAGTGTTGGGGGGGAACCAGACGGTTCATCTTAGTCTAACTGGCAATCTATTCAATTGTACTCCGTCCTGTATTATTCAGAGTAGTCATAAAATAGTACCTGAGGGAGGTCTTTTTCTTCTTGACGCCAGATATGTGGTATTAGATACTATGACTTGTCTAACTTTCTCATACCAACTAGGTATCCAAAAATTCAGTTCAATGTGGCCACCACCGACCTGGAATTTGTGCAAACCCCATAGCTTAAGGCTGCCTCAGTTCCAGAAAACCGCTTCCACTTCAGAAGTCAGTGGGAATCCTTGAGTCACTTGCATTTATATTTTATGGCCACACCCTCAGCCTATGGAAGTTTCCAGACCAGGGATTGAATCTGAGCCACAGCTGTGACCTGTGCATACACGCAGCTATAGCAACACCAGATCCTTTAAGCCACTGCACCATGGCAGGAGCTCCAACAGTCGTACTTCCGACCAACACACTATAAATCAGCGCTTCCCATGACCCCCCTCCTCAGGTTCAATAACCAACTGCCAAAATGGCTGTAGAACTCATGGAGACACTTTACTTACATTTACCAGTTTATTATAAGAGTACGTATGAGCCAGGTGAAGAGGCACGTAGGGTGACATCTGGAAGTATCTCCAGCACAGGATCCTGTAGAACTGGGGTGTGCCACCTCCCAGCACACGGTTATGCCCCCCGCTCCAGGATCCCTCCAAACCCTGTCGTAGAGGGGTTTCTGTGGAGGCATGATTGGGTCTATCATTAGCCATTGATGATTAGCTCAATCTCCAGCCCCTCCCCCCTTCCCAGAGGATGGGGAGTGGGATTGCAAGATCCAAAAGTCTCTAATCTAGGACTGATCCTTCTGAAAACTAGCCCTCATCCTAAAGATATCTAGGGACCCACCAAGGGTAGTGTCAACCTAAAAAAATGCACAACCTGAAAGTTGAGAGTTAAGTCTTATTTGGGGCAAAATTAGGACTTCAGCCCAGAAGACAGCATCTCAAGTAGTCCTGAGAAACTGCTCTGAGGAGGCGAGGGAGGAAGCTAGGACACAGGAGTTTTTGCAACAAAGGGAAGGTAGTAGGAACACAAGATTTACAGAAAACCAGATTTATAGAAAAACAGTTTCTAAGGGAAGATGTGAAGGTCTGGGCTTCTTGGAATCACTCCTTTGATATGCACCTCAGCTAGACCAGTATTCTTTGTTTCTTTCCTGAGTTCCCTCGGGGCTCACTGGCCCACCCTTGGGGGTGCATGTTGTCACAGATGACCATGACATCTTTGTTTTGTCCAGATAGCTCTGAAATACTGCCCCAGAGAGGAACAGAGGAATATGAAGACGTAAGACATAAAGGTGAAGGGGGAGGTGCATGCAGCCAGACACACACTTTGCAGAGATTTGCTCATTTTACAGAAGTTTGCTGCTGGTCTTGTGAAGGTTACTACTAGTCACAAACATCAGTCATCACTGACGGATTAAAGTAGTTTTCTAGATATGAGGAGATTCAAGACTGAAAATATCTAACCTTGTGAAGATCTGTTCTTCCAGTTTTCCCAGAGTACAGAGCTCCTCACTGCTAGGCTCCACCCTGAGCTCCACTGGGGTGTGCTGTGGGTCGGCAGCTACACAGTGGCTAGTGTTTTACTGCATGTAGAGGCTAATGGCAAGTGCCAGACTTCAGTTCACATAGCCTCATTAGAACATCAGAAAATTCTGTCACCCTTAGCACTCATGGAATTTCAAGGGTTTTAAATGCTGGGAACAGAAGTACTAAGTTCAAAGACCACTTGCATTTTTATGATATCACAGTACCTATTATCAACCAAATGAGTAAATCATAAGGAAAAGGGTTTCAGTTGAAATTATGTTTAGTTTTCTGTACGATTATTGGTTTTAGGCCACAAATATTGAACACTGAGTGTGTGTATGGAAGACACTTGAGTATCTTAAATGCCAAGGCCTCTGGGCATCAGGCACAGGTTCCAAACCCCTCCTCCCCCCATGAGACTAAATTGACCACATTTTCTTGGTGTGATTTTTTTCAGTTGACACCTCTGATATTAACCACCAACTTCTGTTTCCCTTGATGCTTTAAACTCAAGTCTTCAACTTTCTCCTCCTATCAAGTGTCTCTCCTGTGGCCCTTGGAAATATCCTTCCATCATTAGCAGCCTTTCTTCATAGCTCAAACATTTCTCCACATGCTTCCTTCTCCAAAAGGGAAAGCCTTTCTTCTTTTACTACCTCAGGACAGAGGCAGTAAAACCTGCCTCTGTCCTGAGGACCCAGCTTTTGCAGTGTTAACTCCAGGGGGAAGGTAGCACTTTATCCCCTCGCTGTTCACCTGCTTGAGTCACAAGTGGTGGGGTTATCGCTCTCCTTTGCCATTTCCACCCACTCCCCTTCCACTCTATTAACATCTATGTAGGATGCTTTCCTCTTCTAGTTT
The DNA here is from genome assembly GCA_004024745.2 of Catagonus wagneri. Taxonomy (NCBI): domain Eukaryota; kingdom Metazoa; phylum Chordata; class Mammalia; order Artiodactyla; family Tayassuidae; genus Catagonus; species Catagonus wagneri. Next base: position 16,582,091 of record PVHT020000257.1, on the reverse strand, counting down.
TGCTTTCATTTTCAGGTCCACTCATCCCTTTCCATTGCACACATGGGCAACCAGCCTCATTCTTCTCCAAATAAAATTCAGCTAGAATTCGATGAGGTTCCAATACACCACCACGCCTCGTTGACACACTTATGACATTTCCAGTCCTCTGTCCCTTTGGTCTCTTCTTTCAATCATTTCAGCCTCTCCTTTTTCACATCTCTCTTTTGCTACCATGGTCCCTGGGTCTGATAACGTTCTTCCTTATGTCTTAAGTGTCCAGTTCTTCTCATGTAGTTTATTTACATTTGAGAATTTATTGAAGTCATGTAACAGTTATATCTTCCATTTAGATCATATCATTTATGCATAAAGTTGCAAGAAAGTTCTGTGTTTCTTTTGCTGAATTTATTTGTTGATATGAATATTTTGGCTTTTTTTTTTTTTTTTGCTTACATTTGCCTGAAATATCTTAGACCCTCTTAAAGTGCTCTCAGACTCATCGTAATTCTTGCCCAAACCCCAAAGTTGATGGATAGAAATGTGGAAACAGAGATTTGGGTGAAGGAGAAAAAGATAGCTTTACAGCTTTGCCGGGCAAAGGGGGCCACAGCAGGCTAATGCCTTAAAGGCTGTAACCCCCCCTCCCCCCACACACACACCTTTGGAAGGTTTAGGAGGTGGTTTTATAGTTCGGGGAGTGGAAAATAGGGCCACAAATAAGGATCAGAATAAAGGCAAGCTTGCATTGTCTTTCAGAGGTGGTGTTTAGTGGCCCTCAGGAATGGTTCCGGTGGTCCCCCTTCTTCCCTGAATGAAGACGCTTCATCCAGTAGTTCCTCAGTTCTGGGGGGTTTTAGTTGTGCAGAAAGGCGCAAAGATATTGTCATGGATATTCTTTAAGGAGGAGCCAGGACCCGCACCCAGGCTGCACTCTTGTCTCCTGCCCGCTCCTCCCTGGTCTCTGCATCCCCTCCCTTCCCTGATCAGGAACTGCCCTTTGGGGCTCAGGGAAGGTCACGAAGGCTGAGGCTTATTCCCTAAAAGTAAGAAATGGGGGGCACAGAAAGGCCTGTGTGCCCAGGAGCCCCACAGACACTACCTCAGTTATAAAATCACTGTAGGATTTTACCCAATAATTACTATTTGGAAAATAAAAGAAAGAAGAGCCCAAGGACTTAATATTTGACCTTGTCCACCAAAGTATTTACAGATTTCAATAGGAAAACAACATGCATTACTTTTTTAATACTTATTTTAAAATGTGAGATCCTATTGCTGAAACTCAACCTCTGTCCACCTATGCCAATTAGAAATGCGGAAACACAGCTTGGGGTGAAGGAGAAGAAAAAAAACTTTATTGCTTTGCCTGGCAAAGGAGGCCACAAAAGGCTAATGCCTTAAAGACCGTACCCTCCTTTGCGAGAGAATAGGAGGAGGTCTTATAATTTTGGAATGAAAAATGGGGCCACAGGTAAGGATCAAGGTAAATGCAAGCTTTTACTCTTCTTCAGAGTTGGTGCTTAGTGGCCCCTGGTTTAGTTCTGGTGGTCCCCCTTCTTTCTGGAGTGAAAAAGGCTTCATTAAGTAGCCAAGATATTTCCTTTGGTGGGGGTTTTAGTTCTACAGGAGAGCTCAAAGATATTGTTATGTGTGTTCCTTGAGAAAGAACCAGGACCCTGCCCCAGGCTACACCATCTCCTTGCTTGACTGCTTCTCCCTCGTCTCTGCATCCCCTCTCTCTCCCCTGATGAGCAGCTGTTTGAACTGCCCTTTGGAACTCAGGGAAGGTCCTGGAGGCTAAATGAGCCCTATTCCCCACAAGAAAAGGAATTGGGGACACAGAAGGGTTTTTGTGCCTAGGAGCCCTACAGTGCCCTGCTTGGTTTCAGTGCCATTTCTACAGTCTTCTATACTTTGTTCTCATGAGTTATTCCCTCTAATAAAAACTCAGGACTGAATTTCTTCTGTCCTTCACGTCTGGGTCTCCCTCATTTGGATGACTGGAAAGAAGTCCCTGGTTAAATTCAATGATCAAATCAAGGAAAGGACTTAGAGATTAGACCTGGTTCTGGGAGGAAAAAAACAAGAGTTGTCCAGTGTTGGAGGGATGGGATGGTCACGCAACAGGGAAAAGGCTTAACTTGGTGCCTGGGGACCTCTTAGCAGCCCCTGTCTACACTATCCCTCCCCAGTCCTTCCACGGGCTTCTCCTATTCTCCTTAAATCTCTTTAGGATGCTCCAAATGTAGAAGAAATCAAAATTGGCTCTACCAAAAAAAAAAAAAAAAAAAGGTAATAAATATAATTTGCTCCACTGCATTGGTAATTAAGTACTTGGAATTAAAAATAGTAAGATCCACTGGAAGGGTTTTAAACAACAAGGGAAGCTTTTGAAGGAAGCTACTTTTGTTCCAGTTGGCGTATAATGCTCTGGAGACATATTAAGGCAGAAGTGAGCCAGATTTCAGATTTTATGAAATCCAGAATTACAGTATTACAACATAATACTGTTATTTTGATATTTAATAACACCTCAGTATTCTGGCATCATGGACTACCAGAAGCAACTATCACTCCACCTGTTGGGAGGGGAGCCTAGTGGAGAGTTTGTCCCAAAACTCTAGATTTAAATACTCTGGTCTTTTTAACAGTGTCTGTAGATGTTATCACAGTGTCAGGATTTGAGGCATACCCTTTCAGTTACCCCACTCTGATTTTACCTTGCACCTCTCAAATGATATATAGTAATGTTTCAGAATTATTGTGATAAATGTACTTCAGTCGAAGGATAATCTTCTCCAGTAGATATATCTCTTTAAATGTTTAATAATAGCAAAAGTATAGTGTTTAATTGGGATCTTTAATAAAATGCAACACATGTTTATAACAAGCAGAGCTATAAAAATAAACATGTAGCACATAGAAAGGAGAATGAAACTCAAGTTTAATGTGAACAAGGAAAGAAAAGATTCTCAAGCATTCCAGTGTATCCACACAGTAATTTTATTTTTCATTTTTTGGACAGTTTCAAAGATATTTTATTTAATTTTAATTGTATTGGAATTATAGTTGATTTACAACATTGTGTCAGTTTCAGGTGTGCAGCAAAGTGAGTCAGCCATACACATACACATATTCACTCCTTTTCAGATTCTTTTCCTGTCTAGGTTATGACAGAATGTTGAGCAGAATTCCCTATGCTCTACAGTAGGTCTTTGTTAGTTATGTATTCTGTATCTAGCAGTGTGTGTCACACATAGTCATTTTAAAAGCTTTCCTGTCTAGGGGGGCAGAAGCCACAAAACTCTGCCAAACCTGAAAGAGCCAGATACCAGGACAAGAACTCAACCCTGGGAAAGCAAGGATTTCCCCTGAAAGGATCAGGATTAACTTTGCTTCAGACCAGCAGAGTTGGGACAAGGAGCGCTCCAAGTCAGAAATGATTGGCGGCTATTTAGAATGTTCTGGAACACAAAGAGAGAAAGTAAGTTTCCCACTTCTCTCTCTGAAGCCCATAATGCTGATGTCCAAAAACTGTACCAAAAGGAAAACTAAAGACCAATCTCACTTAAGAATACTGGTGCAAGTTCTAAATGAAATACTAGCAAATAGCATCCAGCAGTACATTAAAAGAATAATTCCCCATGACTGATTGGGATTCAACCCAGAAATTCAAACTGATTCAGTCTTTCAAAATGCATTAATAATGTTCAGCATATTAATGAGTTAAAAGAGAAAAAAAAAGCAAAGGATGGCTCCAACATATGCTGACATGACATTTGAAAAATTCCGTTACCCACTCCTGATTCAAAAAGAAAAAGTCTTAGAAAAATAGGAATAGAGGAAATTTCCTTCCCATGAAAAAAACACATATGCCAACTAAAAGTGTCATGATGAAGAGTGAAACATATGAAATATTGCAATTAAAGTTAGAAACATAGAGGTGATGCCCACTCTTAGTGGTAGCTTTTAAAACTAATGAAGAAACATGTGAAATGTTGACACAAAGGAGAAAATGTTATTTCATCCATTTATTCTACAAATATCAATCAACAGTCTATTAAGTGTCAGCTGTATAATAAAGTTTTTAGGCTATACAGTAGGCCCTCTGTATCCATGAGTTTGGCCTCTGCAGATTCAGCCAACCTCCAATCAAAATTCTTTGGGAAAAACATTTTGGAAAGTTCCCCAAAGCAAAATTTGAATATGCCATGTGTCAGCAACAATTTATATAGCATTTACATTATATTTACAACTATTTACATAGCTTTTACATTACATTAGGTATTATAAGTATTCTAGAGATGATTAAAGTATACCATTACAGGGGAGTTTGTGCATCAGTTGTATGCAATTACTATCTATTTTATATGCAGACTTGAGAATCTGCGGATTTAGGTATCCGTGGGAGTCCTGGGATCAGTCATTTCTGGCTACTGAGTACTGTGGGTACTCAGTACTGTGGGTACTGGGACTGGTCATCTGTGGCTACTGAGTACTGTGGTACTCAGTACATCAGTATTGTGGGTACTGTCATGTAAAATGGACTGGTTGCACTCTTGAAGTTTATGTTCCAGTAGGGTAGGTTATTTGCAGATTATATTACTATTGCATGCCTGGGGTGGGGGTAAAAATAGTATCAACTGCATTCTTAAAATTTAGTTGGGTATTAGTTGACAGTTACTATGCAGATATCAATGAACAGTTAGCAAATATGATTAAATAAAAAGATCCCAGTCATTTGTTCCAGTAAAGAAACAACAACAAAAAAAAAATCTAGGGATATAGGAAAAGAAAATGCAAAGCATTTCTTTTAAGAAAATGATAAGCTGTAAGTGTGAGAGATAATGCCTTTTAAAAGAGGAGACAACTCCTATTCTTGTAGAGGAAGATTCAATACTATAATGATAAAAATTCTTCTTAATCTATGGCGTAAATAAAATCCCAATGTGAATTGCAACATAGCTTTTTCTTTAACTTTATGAATTTCATCTAGAAGTATAAATATGTGAGACTTGGATGGGAAATGCTGGAAAGAAATAATCTGGAGGAACTATTCATGTCAGGTTTTAAATTGTTTTATAAAGTAACAATAATTGAAATAGTATGACAACAGTAAGAATAGATCATCCAGTGGTACAGAATAATCAGCAAATAAATTAAAATCTTTATTGGAATTCACTGGGTGATAAAGATGGCATTGCAAATCACTGGGAAATGATAAGTATTCACTCACTGATGTGACATAGACATTTTAAAAAAGAATAGAAATTGGCACAATGTTGTAGATCAACTATATTTTAATTTTTAAAAAGTTAAAAAAATTCGAAAAAATTAACACAACTGGATTCCCACCTCAAAGTTAACAAAAGAATGAATTTCAGATGAGCTAAAAGTTTAAATATTCTTTAAAAAACAGTAAAGGACTGAAATGAAATGCAGCCGAATATTTTGATAATCTTGGATTAGGAAAGTATTTCCCAAGCCTGACCTATAATCCAGCAATCATAAAGAAGAGGAGTGATTCATTTTTTTACTATATCCAAATTTAAAATTTCCACATGAATCAAGAAACTCCCAAAATATTAATAACATATAGTGACAACATAGAGCACATAAAATGAGATTAACACCCTTCAAATAAAAGGCATCCTTATGGATATGATGGAAAATATTTTTGAAATGGGCAAAGACTATCTGCATAGGCAACTCGTGGAACAGAAGGTACAAATACCCAACAGCAAATAAAATATCACTGAACCATGTCACTGAAACTTGTTCAATTTCCCTGAATAAGTACGTGTTAAAACAACAAGACGTAACATTTAACCTAACCGATCTGTAAAAGAGAGAATGGCTAGTACTTGCCAATCTGGGTGAGAGCGAAAGAACTGGCATTCAGAATACTGCTTGAATTGTAAATGAGTCCAGTGTAGCTTTTCGGGGAGCAATTTGTCAACACATGTCAATATTTTAATTCCCCATGCTCTTTTTAACTATAAATTGCAATTTTAGGAATAAGCCTATAAGAAAACAAGACAATGCATATTTGGATATGGAGGTACAGTATTTGTGTTCTTTTAAATTAAATTATCAGAAATGTGGAACAACCTAAATTTTCATCTTTAGGGATCGATTAAATAAGTTTTGTTACAATGCATATATCAGAATATTATGCAGTGGTAGGAGCTCCTGATGTGGCAAAGGGAGTTAAGGATCTAGTGTTGTCTCTGCAGCAGCTTGGGTCACTGCTAAGGTGAGAGTTTGCTCCCCAGCCCGGTGCAGTGGGTTAAGGATCCACCGTTGCTGCAGCTGTGGCAGAGGTAGCAACTGCAGCTTGGATTTAGTCCCTGGCCTGAGGAAAAAAAGAGAGAAAGAAAGAAAAAGGAAGGAAGGAAGGAGAGAGAGAGGAAGAAAGGAAGTGGGGAGGGAGGGAGGAAGGAAGGGAAAAAGAAAGGGAATATTATGCAGTGATTAAAAATATTGACGTAGATCTACAGATTCTGTTTTGGCAAAGGTCCATGGTCAATTGCTAATGAAAAGGTAATGGGATGTTCTCTACTATATAATCTAATTACTGTAATTCAGTCGGGTATGGGATATATATTTGTAAATTCCCAGAGACATTTGCAAAAGGCTGTACATCAGATTGTTATCAGTTCTTATCCCTAGAGAATTAGATTCAGAGAAAGAGAGCAGAGCAGTGGGAGAACAGTCTCATATATTCTACTTTATCTCCTTCTGTGTTGTCTCCAATTTCCTTTACCTATGGAGCATGTGTTTCTTTTATAATATAAAATATCTACTAAGATTTAAAAGTTCTTGGCTGAAAATAAATCTCAAAATAGCCTTCTGTGTTTTCCGTGTTTTCTGATTCGCTTTGAGAGAAAGTTCTGTTATTTAGATTAGCATGCTGGATTTCGAGCAAAAGTTAACTTTATGAGAAAGTTAATAATCTAAGTTTTGAATTATTTATATGCACTTTAAAGCTTTAAGGCCGAGAGGGCAGCTCCATATTTTCCTCCCCCCTCAGATCATTATCCTCCCTCTGCCACCACAGTCTTCTCCATATTGATGAGGAGCGGAGAGCAGAAAGAACGTTCCATTTCAGGTGAGGGGTGTGCTCTGCCCTCTTATCTGCCACCTTCCACATGATAATCGTGAAGGGCAGCAGAACTGAATTCAGCTGACAGATGTTTAGTCATCCCGGACTTAATAGTGAGGTAGCATCAAATAGCACACTTACGGATATTGGTAGGATGATGGATTCTTGATTAAAGGTTTTTTTCTGCCTTGGCCGAGGTTCAAGGAGATGCTTCACCTCCAACCCACCTCCACTCAACAGGCTTTCAGACCGGTTTGGTCCTTGGGGAAGTCTGGGATTCGATCCAAAATATTTGAGAGGACTGTCTCTGGCCCTGGTTCCTGACTACAAGTCGCTTTCTTTGCTAGTGTACCGCAAGAAATCTGTGTGTTGCAGGGAAGGGATACAGGACTTTTGCTGGCCGGTTCCCATTGTGTTAGCTCCAAAGAGCAGTCACATGGATCCAGTCCCCCGGTGTGATTCTCGCTTCCATGCCCTTCTCCTGACTATTGTATTGCGCAGCACGCCAGACCAGAAGTGCAGCCTAGGCCCGGCCCAGCATCTCACAAGTCCTAAGGAAGAATGCGTCTGTGCTTGTATCCTCTGTGCTACCGACGTCCACCTGAGGTCCAGTAGCTCTCAGATTTTCTATGTTTTAGATAGTGGCTCTCATCTGTCAAGTGAGGTTCTGTTCGTGTGCTGGGTGGATCTTAGAATAAAACAGTTTTTAATGTTTTCTAAAGATGTTCACGGTTCATTCATGACTATCCTGTCAACTATTTGGCATATTTGTTGAGCCCAAATCCAGCAGGTGCGAATGGCATTGGTTTGAGTTATCTCCCCCCTAATCCATCGCCAGAGCTCTGCTACTGTAAGAACCATTACAGCATGTCTCCTCTGTTCCCTGTATTTCAAAAACTCATTCTTCTGGTGTGACCAAGGCTAGAAAAAGAAGTCAGTGCTGCACTTTGAGCACGATCGGGAAGCAGTGAAGACACCTGCAGAAAACAGGAGAACCAAAGAGACTTTACCAAGCCTGGCATAGCGTTTTGCCATGCATACTCTGCTTGTTTTTAGTTTTGGCAACTAACCTGCCGGTGGAATTGTTCGCTTCCAGGATGAAAGAGAAAGACACATAGGCAGCAAGACACTTTGTTATTGTGGTCACATGGCAGAGGCTGTGCTCTGTAGCAACACTTTTCTAGCTCCCAATCAAGCTGCTGAATATTGCAGGGGTACCTAAGATCTTTATCGTTGGTGGCCTGAGAGCCGCAAACTTCAGGAAGGTAATATGAAATGTTTTCAAGATCAAATTTCCTTTTCTTGGTTTTTTCATTTTCTTACCTGAAACCCTTAGCAGTTGTTTCAGTGCAGAGATCATTTGATGGCTTAATGTTGAAGAAAGAATAACGTGGCAAGGGATTGTATGTTTTCTTTGTGATTTCTGAAGATCTGGAAAACCCACCGTGAAACTTTTATGTTGAGACAAGAGGAAGTAACAGCAGTCCTGTCGTGAGGGTAGCGTGATCATATTGAAGGGGTAGGAAGCGTGACTATGGCGTAAGGTTTAAAGGAGTGAATGATTACATTCACCTCCTTGGGCTGCTGTTACAAGACTAGGTGACTTAAAAAACAGAAATTTGAGGAGTTCCCTCAAATTGTGGTGCAGCGGAAAAGAATTGGATGAGCATCCGTGAGGATGCAGTTTCGATCCCTGGCCTCGCTCAGTGGGTTAAGGATCACAGCATTGCCGTGAGCTGCGGTGTAGGTCACAGATGCAGCTTGGATCTGGCATTGCTGTGGCTGTGGTGCAGGCCTGCAGCTGTAACTCTGGTTCAACCCCTAGCCTTGGAACTTACGTATGCTGTGGGCGTGGCCCTAAAAAAAAACAAGAAAAGAAATTTGATACAACATTGTAAATCAACTATATTTCAGTTTAAAAACACAAAACTTTATTTCCTCACAATTCTAGAGGCTAGGAATCTAAGATCAAGGTTTTGGCAGGTTTGATTTCTCTTGAGGCCTCTCTCCTTGGCTTGAAGACGGCTGCCTTCTTGCTCTGTCTTCATGCTCTTCCCTGGTGTCCTCTCCCCCTTCTTAGAAGGACACCAGTCATACTGAACTAGAGCTACACCCCAAAGGGGGTCTCATTTTAATCTAATCACCTCTTTAAAGACCTTATCGCCAAATAGGGTTACACTGAGGTACTGAGAATTGGGACTTGAGTGTGTGAATGGAGGGAGGGGCAATTCAGCCCGTATCTGGGGGAGAGAACCCATTCCATGAAAAGGTACCTGCGTAGGAGCTCGTGTCGTGGCTCAGCGGAAACTAGTCTGACTAGGAACCATGAGACTGCAGGTTCGATCCCTGGCCTTGCTCAGTGGGTTAAGGATCTGGCATTGCCATGAGCTGTGGTGTAGGAAGTCACAGACACGGCTCAGATCTGGCGTTGCTGTGGCTGTGGTGTAGGCCGGCAGATGTAGCTCTGATTGGACCCCTAGCCTGGGAACCTCCTCCATAAGCCACGAGTGTGGTCCTAAAAAGCAAAAAAAAAAAAAAAAGAGAGAAAAGTTACCTGCATAAATAGGAGTGCCCTGTGAGGTACAATGATATTTACAGGCAGTAAAGAGAAACAGTAATGACTGATGAGAGCCAGTGACTCAGAAGGATAGTCCCTGGGTTTTTCCAACATAATGTTGTCTCTCCTGCCATGATTCTGAGACCCCTTAACCTCCTGGAGTCATACCTGATCCTTTTCTGTAAAGTGGGATAAAAATGGCCACAGAACTATAATATGAGATCAAATGAAATTTACGGGTTTTTATTTTCCTCGCACCCACCACCTGTAGAAGTTCCCAGGCCAGGGATCCAGGCATCAAACCTGCGCCACAGCAGTGACCCAAGCCACTGCAGTGATGCGAGATCCTTAATCTGCTGAGCCACAAGAGAACTCCTGGGAGGTTGCGTCTTTTTCAATGAAATCTATAGATGTATAGCCTTTTTATAACCAGGGAGTCACTCGGCGGAGACAGTTCCTCCGTGGCGGTGAGTATCGAGTGTTCTGAAGAGAGGAGAAAGCTGGCAGAAGGAGGAGCACAGTTTTCTAGGGAGGACGGTCCATGTACAGAAGGCAGGTAGCTTTGGGTAAGAGGCAGTTAGAAGGTCTAGTTCTTTGTATTGGACAGAGAAACAGAACAGATGGTGAAAGATCCATTGACTGTCTGTTCCTCAGGCCTTGCGGTCTTCCTTTTTTGCTTTTGTTTGCTTTCATTGCCTTGGGGAACTGGATAATTAGATAACTAGCCCCTCTCCCCTGTTGTCCACAATGCCCTGGTCTCCACATGTGTAGAAGCCAGAAAACATCTGTTTAGCTGATTTACAGAGATGCAACCAAAAATAGATGAGAGTTCTGGTCATGGTTCAGCGCTAACGAACCTGACTAGGATCCATGAGGATGTGGGTCCATTCCCGGCCTCGCTCGGTGGATGAAGGAGCCAGCGTTGCCGTCAGCTGTGCTGAAGGTCACAGACGCAGCTTGGATCTGGCGTTGCTGGGGTTGTGGCGCAGGCCAGCAGCTGTAGCTCCAGGTTCACCCCCTAGCCTGGGAACTTCCGTAGACCATGGGTACAGCCCTAAAAAGAAAAAAGAAAAAGAAAGAATAGGTGAGAAAGTTCTTTGAAATGATTAAAAAGAAACTATCCACTTGGAAGGTAGTATTTTATATAACAAGCTGGTTTTTAATCTAACATCCAGCATGTGCTAGAAGCCAACTAAATTGTCCTTTGGCTGAAAATGGTAGTTTAAACAAAGCACTAAGTTTTTAAGGAGAGCATAATTCCGAGGTGATGCTTTTGGAATCTGAGTCTCAGTACTGTATAGGAAGGAGAATTGAAAGCAGCAGGGTGGCCAACAAGGATGTTGTTACAGCACAGCAGGCACGGTCCAAACAGGGCCAGTCCAAATATTATGGAAATGGAGGGAGAAGTGATGACATGCTTGGAAAATTGGTGACATCAGCAGATAAGTACAGAAAGGGAGAAAGCTAAACAAACTGCCCCGTCTCGTAACTTACAAGGCACTTTTCTTCCTTGTAGAATTAAAAAGTGTGCTTTTGCAGACTTTTTTCAAATGCTTATGCAATGCACAATAACCTGCTTTGTCTGCAAGATCATTGTGTAGAATAACAATCTTTACTCTTAGAACCTTCATGGAATTCTGCCCAAGTTTTCTTTTTCTCAATTTCACTCTCCATTACTCCTCGTTATACCCTATATAACTACATGTTGGAGATGGACCTGCTGTTTGTAATTTTTAGCACTCAGCTTTTCCCATTTCTCCCTGCCACCACGGACAAAAGTATCCTTTCCTGGTATGTTTGGGCATTTTCCAACATGTTTTCTGCTTTCTTCTTCCATACCTCTGTAATCTCTCTCTTGACCTGAAAAATGACATACAGTAGCTCTCTGGATCTTGTCAGATGCGAATAGCAGATTGTTTGAAGAACTACTGCGTCACCCTCCTTTCTGTAAACGTACCCTCACCATGTTACTCCGCAGTTCTTTCCCTCAAGAGATGGCTCCTACCCTCCTACCCTCCCATCTGGACTAGCCCTGCGACATGCAAATGCGGCAGAAGTGACAGTGTGCAAACTCCGGGTCCAGGCCTCGAGCAAAAATGACAGTCTGCTTTGTTGCAAAATTCTGACCAGTCAGTGTGTGGGCTGGCTTGCCAGAGGCCAAGAACCTGTGTTACAGAAATGACCCATCCCAGCTGCCTGTGGATACATAAGGCTGAGCCCAGAAGAACCAGCCAGTGGAGCTCAGCCCAAATCCTCTGGCCCACAGAATCATAAGCTAAGCAAATATGTATTTTTTTCTTTTTTAGGGCTGCACCCATGGCATAGGGAAGCTCTCAGGCTAGGGGTGGGATCAGAGCTGCAGCTGCAGGCCTGCATCACTGCCATGCAACCCTAGATCTGAGCCACATCTGAGAACTACACCAGAGCTTGTGGCAACGCTGGCTCCTTTACCCACTGAGCAAGGTCAGGGATTGAACCCACATCCTCACAGAGACTATGTCAGATTCTTAACCCACTGAGCCACAATAGGAACTCCTAAGTATATATTTTGAAGTGGTTTCTTATGCAGCAAAAACTATTAAAATGGGCTGGTATAAGAAATATTTGTAGCAGTTTCATGCAATTCTTACATCATTGTGTTACTGAGTAAAAGATGAGAAATAAATTTTCCTTAGGTAGTATCAAATTATTTTACAATATTTTAGCATTCAGATATATTCTTTATTAATGACCCTTGGAAAAACCCCAATATTCTTAGACATGCCAAGGAAAAAAATCAAGAATTTGCACTATTTTCATTCAACTTCATTCTCCCTAACATCTCCTGTGAGTTCAAATATGAAGGGGATCTCTCAGTGAGCAGAATCCAGAAAATGTTAATTTTCTTGATGCTATCAATGAGAGGACATTGGCTCAGTGCCATTGCTGCTTTGGGGTCATAGCCAACCTGGGAACGAACAGCTGTTGTTATTCAGAAAAATTCAGACAATATTTGGGGAGACATAATTCAGAGGGGAAAAAATTAAAAGGAAAAATGAGAAAATAAGCAGGCTAAATCAGAATAGCATTTTTAGACTTTAAAAATATCTAATGATTCCAGAAGTGTTTACTGTACCTTCCAATATATTCAGAGGTGGGAGGACAGGGACAGCAGGATTTGTAATGTCCTTAGCAAGGCATTTGGGAGGAAAATGATATCCTGAGAGACTACAGGATTGGGGATCAAAAGAAGTAGATTCTAGTTTTGGCCAAGGCAATGATTTTCCTATATTCTCATCCATACAGAAACAAAATTTTCAATTCTGTTTTCAAAATCTATAACACACACCATTTGTAAACATACAGATTCATTTTAGAGAAAATTTCACATTGAATATTCCTTTCTCCTACAGAGCAGTAGTTCTTAAAGCCCAGTCTGAGACCTCGCGGGTCCCAGAGACCAGAAACAACTATAAAAAATACAGCTGTCTTCCCTTAAACTGAGCATTAAGACATTTGAAAATATTTTAAACACTTTGATGGTTCTCGCCATTTTATTAAATTTGGAAGATAGTTTTTATTAAAAATGTTAATTGTGTCAATATGGAATTGGTTTGTTACTGTTATTTTAAAGTGAGTTAGTAAATATATTTGTCCTGTTTTGATTTCTAATATAAACACAGATAAGTATAACCCACATAAATAAAAATTCTTTGACATTCTTAATAATCTTTAAGAACTGAAATGGAAAGGGAGATGAAAAACCATGGAGAACCACTCCCATACGGAAAGTTGAGTTTGGTATTTTCATATCCATTGAATAGATTGAGAAAAATTAATCACTTGAAGGTGATGTTTTAGATGATGATCTGGAATGAAGACCTCCTAACTCAAAAGTTCTTTCACCTTGTAAGGTTACTTTCCCTACTCGTTTCATATTTATGTTTCATTGCTCAAGTTAAAAAACAATGAAATATATGTTTTAGAGTGTACAGTTCTCTTGGTTTTAACACAAGTATGCATTCATATAAACCACCATCCTTGAAAGCTACCAAAATATCCCAAAATATGCCTCTTTGGCTTGTGAATTACTTTGTAGTAAAGGCCCTGGAGAACCAGCAGAGGCAGGAAAATCTCTAAAGCAGGGCACAACTTTTCCTCTTTTAAAGGAAATTTCCCCTTGAAAAGGTGTCCCCTTCTCCCACAGCAGGAGGAGGAGGACTCAACTGCTTTCTACAGAGAAGGTGCTGACTTGAATTTGCATAACAAAGCTTACTGACCAGCTCCTGTGGACCGCGCTGCCCTCTCCCTGTCACCTCTTCTTCCCTGCTCCCCTGCCCGGACCAAACCAGGAACTCCTTTTCCACTGCTTCCTCTGTGACGGGGTGCATTAGCCCAAGTTCTAAGCACCCCTTTAGGTTACTCATCACCGGCCATTCCCATGTGTACCTGTGCTTTGTACATATCAATAAACTTCCTTGTAGTTTTTCTCTTGGCCATGTGTCTTTGGCCAGTCTCATTTATAGAGCCCCATCTGACAACCTGAGATGGGTAAAGGAATTTTTTTTTTCCCCTCGCCTATACCACCATTAGGATAGGAAACGTTCCCATACCTGCAAAGCACTCCATCATGCTATCCCTGTGTAGTCAAACCTCTCCTGAGACTGTAGTTTTTCTTTCTGAGGATATCACACATGGAAACCCACTATCTATAAATTTTGAGACTGACTGCTTTTCCTCAGCAATGCCTTTGCAATACATCTAAGCTGTGTATGTGGAGGGCCAATTCCTCTTTCTAGGGGTTAGTAAATTCCCAGTGTTCCACCCCTTGTTTATACATTCACCTGCTGAAGGATGCTGTTGTTTCCAGTTTGGGTGTATTATGAATAAAAAGGCTGTAAACATCCATGTATGGATTTCGGTGTAAACATGTTTCTAGTTCTCTAGCATAAATGCCCGGGAGTGAGATTACTGGCTCATACGTTTTAACTTCGTGAGAGGCTGTCAAACTGTTTTCCACAGGGGCTATAGCATTTTGTATCCTCGCCAGCTATTTGTAAAGGTCCAGTTTTTGTTTTCTCCCTAGCACTGGGGGTTACTGGTATTTTATATTGTAGCCATTCTAACAGGTGTGTAGTGGTACATCAGCATAGGCTAACTGAGGATGTTAAACACCTTTTAATGTGCTTATATTCCATCTGTATATTTTCTTTGGGAAGTGTCATTTCGATCTTCTGCCGACTTTTTTTTTTTTCTTGTTGACCTTTGAGTGTTTCTTACATGTTCTGAACCCAAATCTTATTCCAGATAGATGATTTACAAGTATTTTCTACCAGTCTGAACCTTATCTTTAATTCTCAAAATAGTCTCTCATCCCATGAGAGTTTTAAATCTTAATAAAGTCCTATTTATCAGTTTTTTCTTGGATGGATAATGCTTTTAGTGTCATGTCCAAGAACTCCACCTAGTGTGGTTTTGCCTCACATGATTTTCTTCTATATTTGATCCGCCCCCAAACTTAGAGTTTTACGTTTCATCTATTTGGTGTCGATTTTTGTATGAAGTGTGAGGTTTAGGTTGAAATTTATTTTTATTTGATATGCAGTTCTTCCAACACCATTTTTAAAATTTTTTTTTATTTATTTTTTTTACTGCTACATCTGTTCCCGGGCAGGGGGTTGAATTGGGGCTGCAGCTGGGGCCTATACCACAGCCACAGCAACACCGGATTTGAGCCGCATCTATGACCTACGTCATAGCTCGTGGCAATGCTGGATACTTAACCCACTGATCGAGATCAGGAATTGAACCCGTATCCTCAAGGAGACAACACTGGGTCCTTAACCCACTGAGCCACGGTAGCAACTCCACCATTTGTTTAAATATTATTCTGTCCTTATTGAATTGCATTTGTAATTGAATGTGCTTATGTTTGTTAGTCTATTTCTATACTCTGTACTCTGTCCCATTGACCTATAGGCCTATTCTTTCATTAATCACACACTATCTTGATTACTGTGCCTTTGTGCCTTGTCTTAACATTGGTTATTATGTTTTCCCACAGCTTTGTTCTTTGTTCAAAATTGCTTTGGTTATTCTAGTTCCTTTGCCTTTACAAATACACTTTTTTTTTTTACCAATTTAATTTCATTTAGTTTTTTATTATATATATATTTTTTTGTCTTTTTGGGGCTGCACCTTAAAAAGAGCATATGGAGGTTCCCAGGGTAGGTGTCCAATCTGAGCTGTAGCCGCTGGCCTATGCCAGGGCCACAGCAACACAGAATCTGAGCCACATCTGTGACCTACACCACAGGTCATGGCAATGCCGGATCCTTAACCCACTGAGCAAGGCCAGGGATTGAACACATGTCCTCATGGATGCTAGCAGGGTTCAACCACTGAGTCACGATGGGAACTCTTTATTTTATGATTTATTTATTTGAATCAGCTTGTCTGTTTCTTCTACAAATCCTGCTGTTATCTTGATCAAAATCATGTTAAATCTGTAGATCAACTTGGGGTTGTTTACTTAAAGAAAACCTCACAATTTTAGAGTTGTGAGTTTGGAGTTCCTGTCATGGTGCAGCGGAAACGAATCCGACTAGGAACCATGAGGTTGTGGATTCGATCCCTGGCCTTGCTCAGTGGGTTAAGGATCCGGCGTTGCCGTGAGCTGTGGTGTAGGTCGCAGATGTGGCTCGGATCCCGCGTTGCTGTGGCTGTGGAATAGGCTGGCGGCTACAGCTCCTATTAGACCCCTAGCCTGGGAACCTCCATATTCGTGGTTGTGGCCCTAAAAAGAAAAAAAGACAAAAAAAATGAGTTGTGAGTTTAAGTTTTATTCAGGGTCTTTGTGAGGACTATAGCCCTAGAGTCAGCTTTTCAGTAGCTCTGAGGAAACTTCTCTGAACGGATTGGGGAGAAACCATCTTATGTTATAAGTTTTGGCTAGGAAATATGTGCAGTCAAGCATACAGCCCAGTAAAGGATAACTGCTAGTCATAAGGAACACATCTCAGGTTAATGATTTTTGTGCTTTTCTGTGTATGGGAAGGTTCAGGAATCTGGATTCATTAAAATTATCCCCAAGGGAGTTCCCACTGTAGCACAGTGGGTTAAGAACCTGCCTGCAGTGGTTCTGGTTATTGTGAAGGTACAGGTTTCATCCCAGGCCCAGAACAGTGGGTTAAGTGATCTGGTATTGCTGCAACTGTGGCTTAGGTTGCAGCTACGGCTCAGGTTCAGTCCCTGGCTTGGGAACTTCCATATGCCATGCATATGGCAATTAAAAATAAATAAAGTAAAATAAAATAAAATAAAATAAAATAAAATAAAATAAAATATTCTTGGGATATATAACTAACTAAGAGACCTGTTTTTCCACAGCAGAGTGCCTCATGCTATTTTTCATCCTAAATTCTCAGAGTACCCCGTCAGTCAGTGACTGCAGGGGCTGATGACTTGGTCCTTGGAGTTGTGGGTGGTGAGCGGTGTTCTGTTCTCTCTGTTCCCGTGGAGAATGGGGTCTTCACCATATTGATCGTTGATCCTTCTAATCAATGACCACGTGACCATAGTGTATCCTCTCTAGTTAGGTCTTTCTTTTTTTTTTATATTTTAATTTTTTGTTATAGTTGGTTTACAATGTTCTCTCAATTTCTGCTGTACAGCAAAATGACTCAGCTACACACACACACACACAGACACAGACACACACACACACATTCTTTTTCTCACATTATCCCACATCATGTTCCATCACAAATGACTAGATATAATTCCCTGAGGTCTTTACTTTCTTTCATTAGCATTTGTAGTTTTTAGCACATAGATAGATTGTATACAGCTTTGTTAGATTTACATTTAAGAGTTTCATTTACTGGAGCTGGAGTCCATGGTATTGTTTTTTTAAATGGTGCTTTTTAATTGTTTGTTACATAAATATAGAAATATAATTGATCTTTTGTGCTACTTTCTAACTCAAGACTTTTCTAACCCCATTATTTTTAGGAGATTTAAAAAATATATTCCTTGGGATTTTCTAAGTATATAATCATATTGTCTGAATGTAGAGGTAATTTTATTTATTTCTGCTGTGATTCTGTTCTGTGATGTTTATTATTTCTGCTAAAAAAAGGTTAGAAGTAAAAAGAATTTTATTTTATTTCTTATTAAACTATTGTTGATATTACAGCTTTATGCCAATTTCTGCTGTAAAGCAAAGTGACCGGGTGTTACATATCACCTATTTCTTTTTGATCTGTATGGCTTTAAATTTTTTTCTTTCCTTATTGCACTAACTGGGACTTGCAGTTTAATATTGCATGTGACTGGTGGGGGTAAATTCTTTTCTTCTTATCAGTCTTACTGAGAAGGCAGTCTTTCACAACTAAGTATGAAATTAGCTGTAGGCTTTTTGTAGATGCTTTTTATCAAGTTGAAAAAAGCTTCCTGTTTACTCCCAGTTTACTGAGAAGTTTTTATCGTGAATAAATTTGGAACTTTGTCAGATGCTTTTTCTTCAGCCATAATTATGTTGGTTTTCT
The DNA here is from genome assembly GCA_004024745.2 of Catagonus wagneri. Classification (NCBI taxonomy): domain Eukaryota; kingdom Metazoa; phylum Chordata; class Mammalia; order Artiodactyla; family Tayassuidae; genus Catagonus; species Catagonus wagneri. The sequence continues at coordinate 16,563,919 of PVHT020000257.1, read as the reverse complement.
TTTTAGCCTGTAATATGGTGGATTACACCCATCACTTTTTGAATATAGAAACAGTCCTGATTTCCTAGGGTAAATCCCACTAGGTGTGGTGTTTATTCTTTTTATATAATGCTGAACTGGATTTGCTTATATTTTGTTGAGGACTTTTATATCTATTCTAATGAGGGATATTAGTCTGTAATTTTATTTTCTTTCTGCCCTTCATCTGAGTTCATCAGGGAGGTGCTGGCCTCCCACAGTGCATTGTGAAGAGTTTTATCCTTTTCTATTTTCTTTTAGAGAGTATGCAGAATTGGTCCTACTTTTTCTTTAAATGTTTGGTAGAATTCTCCAGGGAAACCATCTGGGCCCAGAGATTTCCTTTCTGGAAAGTTTTAAAATATGAATTTAATTTATCCAGTAGTTACAGGGCGATTCAGCTTTATGTATTTCCACTTGGGTAAGTTTTAGGAGTTAGTTGATTTCAAAGATTTGTATCATTTCATCTAAGTTCTTAAAGTTATATGCATAGACTTGTTATGGTTTCCTCTTAATGTCTTCACGGTGTGTGGTGATATAACATCTTTAATTCCTTTATTAGTATTTTGGGTCTCTGTGCGTTTTTGCTAGTCTTAGTAAAGGTATACCAACTTGTGTATATGTATTTATGTATATATATATATGTATATACACACAATGTATATATATAATTCATTGATTTTTTTTCTCTACTGCCTTTTGTTTATTGATTTTTTCTCTTTTTTATTTTATTGTTTCTCCTCGATAAGAGTTTATTTTGCTCTTTTCGAAAGGCAGAAGTTTATTATTAACTTTAGGCCTTTCTTGTTTTTCAGGGTAAGCATTGAATGCTATAAATGTACAGCTAAGCACTCTTTTAGCTGCCTTTCCCAAAGTTTGATATTTTCAAATTTTTTTTTTTTTTGTCTTGAGAATTCCTCTTTCAAGTATCGATTTAGGAATATCATGTTGAATATTTGAATCTTTTGAGGTTTTTCTGTTAGCTTTCTGTTACCAATTTTCCGATCTAATTCCATTTGGTCAGAGAACATATCAATATTGTTTTAATTATATTTGTTAACATTTGTTTTATCACCAGGATATGTGGTTTGTCTTAGTCAATATTCACGAAGCACTTGATAAAAAATGTGTATTCTGCTATTGTTATCTGTGGGTTTTATAAAGTCAAATAATTCTGTTGGTTCATGGGGCTTTTCTGTTTTTCTGTATCCTTGCTACTTTTCTGTCAACTGGTTCTAACTAACAATTACTGAGACAGGAGTGTTGAAATCTCAAACTATATTTCTTTTATTCTTTTTTTTTATTTCCTTTTTTTTTTTAAGGGCCGCACCCGCGACATGTGGGAGTTCCCAGGCTAACGGTCATATTGGAGCTGCAGTAGCCGGCCTGCACCACAGCCACAGCAATGCCAGATATGAACTGTGTCTGCGACCTACACCACAGCTCATGGCAAAGCCAAATCCCTGACCCATTGAGCGAGGCCAGGGATTGAACCCTCATCCTCATGGATCCTAGTCAGATTTGTTTCTTCTGTGCCACAACGGGAACTCCTACAATTTCTAACATGTCTAATGATTCCTTCAGTTATGTCACTTTTTGTTTCCTGAATTTTGGAACTTTATTTTGGTGCATATATGTTTAGAATAGTTACGTGTTCTTGGTAAATTTATTTTATCATTATGTAATGTTCCTTCTTGTTCCTGATACTTTTATTTGCTCTGAAGTCTGTTTTGTCTGATATTAGTATAGCCGTTCCAACTTCCTTTACAATATTGCTTGTATGATGTATCTTCTCCTTTCCTCTTATTTTTTTATTTTTAATTTTTTTTTAGGGCCACACCTGTGGCATATGGAAGTTCCCAGGCTAGGGGTTGAATCCGAGCTGCATCTGCAACCTGTGCTGCAGCTTGTGGCACTGCCAGATCTTTAACCCACTGAGCGAGGCCAAGGATCAAACCAGCATCCTCATGGATACTAGTTGGGTCCTTAACCCACTGAGCCACAACAGGAACTCCTCCTCTTATTTTTAATTAACCTGTATGATTATATTTAAAGTAAGTTTTTGTAAATAGCATAAACTTAGACCATGTTTTTCTTTTCTTTTTTAAAAATACATTCTTATCTCTTTTAAATAGCTTTTAAATGCTATTTGGGTTGGATATAATTCTTGATACGTTTGCACTTGGGGATGCCATTTTATTATTTGATTTATATGTGTTTCTTCTGTTATTTGTTCCTCTGTTTCTCCACTTCTGCCTTCTTTTGAGTTATTTGACCAATAGTTTTAGTATTGTTTTACTTTTGCTGTTGTATTTTTAAATATATTTTTTGTACAGGATTTTAGTGGTTACTCTAGGCATTATAATGTGCATCCTTAACTTTACCGGTCAGTTTAAAATCAGTAGTTTACCACTTCGGGTAGGATGTAGAAAATTTAGGGCTCTTTTTCCACCTCCTCCTTGTGATGTGAATCTTAGGTATTACATCTATGGACATTGAAAATCATATCAGGCAGTGTTATAATTTTTGCTTTCTACTGTCAAACATATTTACAAGGAACTCAAGAGAAGAACAATGTATTATATCTACCTAATTATTTACATTCTGTCCTCACTTCTTTACTCCTTACCAAGTTGCCCTCTCATATCATTTCCCTCTCTCTGGAGAAGTTCCTTCAGCAATCCCTCTAGTCTCTGGTTTGCTGGCAATTCAGGCTTTCAGTCTTCGTCTTCCTTCATCTGTTAATTTCTTTATTTCACTTTCATTTGGGGATGATTGCTTGATATAGAATTCTGGGTGTTGTTTTTTTCCCCCCTCTCAGCACTTTAAAAGCGTTCTTCTACTTCCTTCCAGACTCCTTTATTTTTTCTTAATCAGAGATACAGTCATTCAAATCATTGTTGCCTTATAAATAATGCAGTATTTTTCTGCTTTCTTTCAAGATTTTTTTTCTTTGCCTTTAGATTTGAAGAGATTAACTATGATATATCTGGATATGGATTTCTTTGGGTTCACTCTGTTTAGTGTTTGCTACCATTGCATAAAGTGCTGAAATGCCCAAAGAAGATCTTCAGAGCTGGTATTAATGCAATTTGGTGGTAGAAAGTATCCATAATACAAATTAGAAACAGGTTATGCACATTTTAATTTTAGAAATGTTCCAAAGTGATATAAATGGAAAATTGTTAAGGATTTTGTTTTTTGTTAAATGTAAAAGATAATACATGGGAAGTCTAGAAATCATTTTGTTGGAGTGTTGGAATCTAGCTTTAGTGAGACTATGATTTATTTAATGGTTCAAAGGTTAAAAAAATACCAACTGGAACAGACTGATAAAAAGTCAGTGTTGAGTAAAATTCTAATTAAAAAAATGAAAGCTGTAGGAAACAGCTGAAAGGCATTCTCTCTAAATACATGTTGTGGTGTCTATAGTGGCCAGCTGAGGTCTCTGGTTCTAGAGACATTCTCAGAACTTAAATGCTCTTTTTTTTTTTTTGGTAACTGTTGTGCCATTTGATTTTGTAGTCTATTGCTCCAAGAGGAAACAAAAATTTCATTAATATTTTAAAGAAAAAACATATTTGTTATGAAATTTTTTCAATGTTTTCATCCTTAGACATCTTCAAGAATTCTCAGCACAATTATTTATTCTGTTTGTACCTACGTATCCAGAGATAGAGCCAGACCCATCACCTGATTTTAAGACCTGAGCATGATGTAAATTGCTTTTACTTTTCATATTGTCAGATTTTACTTATCTTCTCATTGACGCTACAAATTAACTCTACTTCTCTCCATAATCTTCAATCATTTATCTAGTGGGTTTTACTTTTGATAGTCCAAGATAATTAATTAGAAATATGTAGCTTCATACTTTTTAGTTTTACAACAAAAATTTATTTTATAACAACTCTCCTATTAATGTAAATTCTAGCAATAATGGGACTATAAAAGTAGAAGCCATATAACACTTTCTTACCACCCCCCCCCGAATATTAGAAAAATTAACAGGGAGGAATGTATATAATACAGATATGAAGATGAAGAGTTCATAATAAGGCTGGCATGCACTCAATTGTATTATTAGAGATAAAACAGTGTAATTAATTCATCATGCTTCCTTTTAGTTCTGGTGTCCATGAAGTTCAGCCGCAAATTTAGAGTTTAATTGTGTCATTGAGTTAATCCTGCCATCTGGCTACCTGCATTCTTCTCTTTCTCTTATATCTTATTTACTGATTCTTTTAACATCATAATATTATGCTCGCTATTGTGTCTTTTCCATAAGTTGGCTTAAATCATGTTGTAAAGCATGAGACTTAATGCAATATTGAAAAAACATACAATGCAGAGTTCCCTCAGTGGGTTAAGGATCCGGCGTTGAGTAAGCTGTGGCATAGGTTGCAGATGGAGCTTGGATCCAGTATTGGGGTGGTTGTGGTACAGGCCCCAGCTGCAGCTCCAGTTTGACCACTGGTCCAGGAAATTCCATATGCCACAGGTGCAGCCTTAAAAATAAAAAACTAAACACCATAAAACCAAAACTAAACAAACAAATGAAACCATGCAATACGATGTTATCACAAGGTCATGATTTAGAGGTCACGAGCTCCATCATTTAGGTTGTAACTTTGTGAAATATGCCGAGCTATAATTTTCATCAAGACTTGAGTTCTCTCTCTTCAGATGAATAACAACAGAAACTGAGTGGTATAAAATACAGCCGTGAAGGATGACTTCAGAGCAGTTACAAAATTTTCTCAGAGAGTGACACAAATGGTAGCACAAACAGAAGTACCAGAGCAAAATATGAGCCTATTGGTCCCTTATCTGATTTCCTTACCTGGGTAGGAATCTATTCATCAATGAGTGATCAGAAATGGGGAAATGGCAAATGAATGATAGTAAAACAAAGAGTAACTCACTTCATTCCAACATTTTTATAACTTCTGCCTCGTTTGCATATTAGACATAAAAATGACAATGTAATGACATGAAATTAATTAAAATAGGATAGCAAGATAATTATACGACTTTATAGTCCAAATGACTATCCCCATCACCCTCAGGCCCCTTCCTTTCTCTGCATATTCTCTCCTGTCCCCTCCTTAGCAACATCTCTGAACCTGCACATGTAAGGTTAGGAGCTAGATTTTCTTTTTTTTTCTAAAAGCAAACTTAACAATCTTTCTTGCTAGAGATTCTTGGCCAATATCCTTTCAGAAAGAAAGGTTCTCGTTTAAGCACATAGGTGAGCCATATCTGAACATTCAATAGTTGGTATTATTTTGTAATAGAATAAGGTGTAATGTGTAGCCTTAGCTTTCATCTTTCTAGAAACATCTGTGGAGGACTTAAGTATGAGAAGTACAAACCAAAACCCACTATTATTCTTTCTAGGAATGTCACTAATTACATTTTCACAGAAAATGAATATCTAGCAACCAAGAGTGGGGGAAAAAAGAAAAAAGAAAATACTGGAAGGATTTACTCAGTAGAGAAAACCCTCAGAAGCCTTCTAAAAGAGGAAAATCGTTAAGATATTTGACACTATGCAGTATGACAAACCACGTCCACCCGTTATAGAAAAAGTTCCCATTACAAATGTTGAGATTATTTACTAATGCTGTAGAACAGGCTCAGGTATTTACAGGAAGTTATGAGTCTTATATATGTTTCCTTAATAGTAAAACAGAGAGAAAAATCTATTTTGGCACCGTTAGCTCGCAGCTGGGTTTTATAATGAGGGTGTTTGGGACACGTCCCGTGTAGTATATAAGACCAGCCCAGGGAGGCTAATTTAACTGCTATCCACGGCCAGAGGCATTCAGGGTCTAGGGAAAAGGTTATGTTACAGAACCTACATTTAATCTAAAGGAACCCGCTGGTTACAAATCAACACTTTCTATTTCTTCCTCATGTTTTCTTATTAAAAGAACTGGAATCTGCTAGGAGGGGTCCACGTATCTCAGGAAAAGTAGAAAGACAGAAAGACGCGAGGGCAGAAAGGGGGCCGGAGGACAGACAGGTAAGAAGAGAGGGCAGGCAAGGCATACATCGGTTTTCTTCTCTGGGGAATTTTGGTCACTAAGCCGGCATGCAGTAGCCGCTTAAACACTCAGAACAGATGTTCCCTTGGCGGCCTAGGGCTTAAGGCTCTGGCACTGTTACTGCTGTGGCTCCGGTCGCTGCTGTGGCGGGGGTTCAATCCCTGGCGTGGGAACTTCTGCATCCAAGGCCAAAAACAAACAATTAAAGAACAAATAAGAGCTCAGCCTAGTTTCCTAAGATTGTTTTCATAGTGTTGTCTTAAAAATGCAGTTGTACATTGTAGAATATACTGAATTACAACAGTATTTATGTTAGAGATTCCAAGTTGCTTTACATTTAGATAAGAATCATGCTGTTAATTATGTTATGTATATTCAAAAATTCACTCCCTCCTTTTCTTGTAAAGTTGACCTTTCTTTGTGGTTAGAATACTCCCTACAACCCCAGCAATCTTTTGCCCTCTTAAAACAAAACAAAACCAACCAACCAAACATCTATTGACTTGTTTAGCAAGGTGAAGTTCTGTTCTGGCCTTACTGAATTATCAAAATCTATCAGAATTCTTATCATATTGGGCTTGGCTCTTCTGGCCTCAATTCCTTTATCGAGTTGAAGAACAAAAACGTTGCCTCTTTCTCATTTGTTTTACCCTTAGTTTCTTCCTATTTTCTTGTTGAGAGACTTGTGCTTCTGTCCCTGTGTGTGACGCTCAGAGGATGCTCGGCTTTCATCTTTTGGGGATAAACAGTGATGCATTGGCCCTGCCCCCTCCTAGTTTTCAGCAGACATCATCTAGTCTGTGTTATGCGACAAGACCAATTAGTCTCGCCCACTCTCCAGCCTTCTGTCCTTTCCCTCTCAGCTGCCACCCTGTTGGCACTCCATCGCTTTTAGGAAGTAGCACTGGGAGCCAGATTTCCAAACTGAATTCATTAGATGAATATGCAGGTCCAGATTGCAGAAATGTGCTCACATCCTCAAGTAGAATTCAACGTCAAGACTTCTGACTCTTTTCCCTTTTCAATGTTATGTTCATCAGAAGATTCTTAACTACAAGACGTCCTCGCTGGCTAGAAAGGGAAGCTGTATCTGACAGGATGAGGGAAACGGGAGGCCCAGATCTGCGCTGAATGAAATAAACACGGGGAATGCCATCCTTTGCATAGATGGGTTTAGTTATTTTCTGCATGTAGAAACCTGCTTACTTTTGACACGTAGAGGTGGCCTGCGGCGGCCAGATGATGCCTGGGCAACTTACCCCATTCATAGCGCATGCTCAGAGCGCCTGCACCACAGCCACTGGGGTCAACTGGAATCAGAATGGGACCCTGAGGACAAGACGTGGAAGCACGGAATAGCTGGTGTGTATGAGTCTGATGCATCTGTTTATCGCATAGCCAGACCGTAGTCACCACAGCTGGGGCCAGCAGGTGCCAGCAAAGCCTGACCCATTAGATGTTCAGGAACCAAAAAGAGAGACATGACTTAAGATTGTTTCCTTGTCTTTTGGTTATTAGAAGTCGTTTTTTGATTTTTAAAGCCTGCATCACTATTTCCTTTAAAAATAACTTATTGAAGTACCATTGATTTACAATGTTGTGTTAATTTCTGCCGTACAGCAAGGTGGCTCATTATACTTGTATATTGTCACATTATTTTCCATTATGGTTTATCATAGGACACTGCATCTAGTTCTGTGTGCTGTGCAGTAGGACTTGTTGTTTATCCGTCCTTCATATACTAGTTTGCGTCTGGTAACCCCGAACTCACACTTCATCCCTTCCCCACCCCTCCCCTTTGGCAACCACAAATCTGTTTTCCACGTTCGCGAGTCTGTTTCTGTTTCATGTGTATCATTATTTTCAGTATCATAACTGCTGAAGGAAGCCTAAAATGCTTATAGCTGGTGGCTTAAATTTCGAAACTGATAAGCATAACTATAATTTCATGTTACCTGATAGGAAGATGGTAAGTAACTATCTCTCGGTCAGTTGCACAAAGAGACACTGGGATTTTTGTTTTTTAATTTCATAACCACCGCCAATAAAACCTGAGTCCCATTACAAATATGCCCACTAATTAGTGTTCCTTATGAAATAAGTTTGGTGACCTCCTGTTGTTCTAAAAGCCCAGGCAGTTTCCTTGGATTAATTGAAAATTCCCTTATAAGTACATAAATATACGAGTGAGACAGAAAAAGAGGCTGAGGAAGGAAGAAACAGAGAAACAAAACAAATGTCAAGCCCTTAATAACAAACTCTCTAGAAATTTGAGATGACAATGCGATGCCATCTCTTTTGGGGTCAGTTCGCCCCTCCTTGCAAATTCCCGCAGAGGTCACTGTCATCTGCTGCCGAGTCATCACCCCCGGAAAGCCCGGAGTTACTGCCTGTGGTTCTGAGCCCTGTCCTCGTGACTAAGAAAACCTTGGCTGTGACACCATGGATTCTGTGTTCTTCTGTGCCCTCACTGGCAGATTTGAATCACTGATGTTTCCCGTAAGGTGGGAATTCCCAGTAATACAGGCAGGACAATTAGAAAAGTAAGAGAGTGTCTCCTGGTCACTTTAGATGTGGCCTGAGCCCCCTCTTATGAAAACATATCACAGAGAGGCCGAGTATTTCCTTTCTCTTCTTTTCAAGTGGAGTTCTCTTGTCCTGTGGCTCTCGTTTTAATTTAGTAAATTCTCAAGACCTCCTGTGCAGTAAACTTTGTATGTCATCCCGTGATCTTGGTGATCCAGAACAGCAGTCTGTGGAGGCATGACACGTTCTCTCCAAAGACTTTGAGGTACATGGAATGAACAGCCAATGGGGACCTGCTGTGTTGCACAGGCAACTCTACCACAATATTCTGTGATAACCTATTTGGGAAAAGAATCTGAAAAAGAATGGATGTGTGTCTATTTGTGACTGAATCACTTTGTTGTACAGCAGAAATTATCTCAACCTGGTAAGTCAACTATACTTCAGTAAAACTTAAAAAAATGGGGAAAAAAACACCAAAACTCCAAGACTTTGTACATTAACTCGCCATTCCTCAGTACCCTCCATGCCATGACTGGTACTGAACTGCAGGGGCTGCGGAAAAGCTAGCTAGATCCTTTGACTTCCCTTGACTTCTGTCTAGCCTCCATGTATGTTGCTGCTACCAGAAGATTAAAAAAGGAAAAAAAAAAACTCATAGGTTTAAGAAGTCTATAAAATCGTGGTAGGAAAAATATATGTGGAATTATCAATCAATTAATGCCTACTAAGCTTCTAACTTGGGTTACACATGCAAAGCTCAGAAGGGAAAACAATGTATACAGCCAAGTTTTTGCCTTCATAGAAGTTGGGGAATTAATTCAAATTGGCCATGTATTTGAGCATCAGTAGAAGAGGGGACGCATGGCCTGGAGGTCTCAGAAAATTACTTTGTCCACTTGAAGGGTGTAAAGATGGAGAGTCTTTCTGGAAAGCAGTCATCAGCTTGTCTCAGGGGTCTTGAAAATGTTCAGACTCTTTGGCCAAAAATCCCAATTCTAAAAACCAAACCACAATAAATAATGTAAAATACACAGAAAGAATTATCTATAAGGCAGGTCATCATGATGCTGTTCAAAATATTTTAAAAAATAGCAAGCAATTAAATGGTAAGTAATTACTAGGATGAGAGTTAGCGTATGGTTTTCCTAGTATGATGTTTATGTACGTATGTCTAGCCTGGATTTGGAATTAGAATTAACTTCTTGTGCATTAAAGCCGTATACTCTGCCTCTCGGGTAATGTCACCTTTTTTGTCATCTGTATTTATTTGTCATGTTTTGGTGTGCTAAATTAAAAAGTAGTAAAAAAAATAGTAATGGTAGACACTTTTGAGTGCCTGCTTTGTGCGAGGCACTGGTTTAACCTTTTATAATTATTAGCTCACTTAATCCTAATGAGTATGTACAATTATTTTCATTTTATAGTGGATCTTAATTGAGATACAGAAATGTTCAGAGGTAAAGTAATATGCCCCAAGTTATTCAAATTCAGTGACAGGATTTCTTGCCCAGGACGTAGGCTCCTGACTCTGAACTCTTCCTGGCTACCCCAATGGCAGAATGGATAATAATGAAATTACAAACCAAATTTACTGACCATATTTTTTTACCATCTCTAATGTTATGCTCTTTTATTTTAGGGTTTTCACTATTTAAATAGATAGAATAAAGATGAATTATATAATGGATGATATTTGACTTATCAAATATCAGAGATATTTGATAAACTAATATTTTAAAAGTTCAGTGTCTCTGTCACATTATGTTTAAAAGTTGAATCCAGAAAGATTAAGGAGATAAGTGTCAGAAAAGTAGAAATTTTGTGTTTTCTTAGAAAATCGTATGTTTCCTCAACATTATCATTCAGTTAAATATTGTATTTTTTTATCTTTTGCGACCTCTTTAATCTGTGTTTTATATCTTTCCTAATTTCTAATTTTCTATATTTAAAAGTTTTTCATACAGATTGTATGGCTATTTTTTTTTTCCTTAAAAAATTATTTCAAATGATTAACCCATGGATTTACTGGCTGAACACTCCTGAATTACTTGGAAGAATTGTTAAATGTTGTTAAATAAATCCTGGCTCCTTTTTACCCTGTAGCCTACTCCGTAGAGTTTGTGCAGGTAAGATGCAGAACAATTATAAATCAAAGCCTGCAATTTAGAGCATATATATGTGTTTGGAGGCAATTCTCCATGAGTCTCCCTCACTTTTCTACGTGTTGTGAGCAGAGGCATGAGAAGCCTTTTCCCTGGACTAGCTTTTCAGGAATGCTGCAGAGCAAACAGCCTTTGAAGATAGAGACGCTGTCTCTCTCTGGGGCAGATGGCAGATGTGTTTACTGTCCAGAATAATAAAGATAATATTCTGCTTTGGCACAAAGGTCAGGCAGGTTTGCAGGCAGGTCCTTGTAAAAGATTTGAGTTCTTGCTCAGGGTTCCTCAGATTCCTCAGCTGTGCTACAAATCCACTGTGTGCAAGCACGTATCTGGGTTTCTCCACAGAACTCTCAGGACTTGGCGGTGAAAGGACTGATAACTGACATGAAAATCAGAAAGTCTTTTGTCTCTGACCCTGGCGTTTTGTGTCTTCTGCTGGCATCTATGCAGTTGTGGTAGGCAACCTTGTCAGGTTTTTTTTTCTTTTCTTGTCTTTCTTTCCCTCTCTTTCTTTCTTTCTCCCCTCCTTCCTTCCTTCCTTCCTCCCTTCCTTCCTTCCTTTCTTCCTTGCTTTCAACTTTTTAGGGCCCGCACAGTATTTCTAAAATTAATTTTGAGGGGACCCCATAGCCAGTATTTTAAATCAGGCAATCTCAAACCTAATCCCATATTTTATTAACATCTCTAAGACTCTTTTGAGTGATACAATAGAAGGACTTTCTTTTATAGATTCTTAGCCATTTTTGCGTATACAAACTTCTATCTATAATTTCATTAATCCCTTCTATTTCTTCATTCTTGTGAGCGATTTTGTTATTTTTTAATTGCATATCTTCATTCCTTCTTATCTTAATCATAGTATTTCATGATGTAAATTTGCTTTTAATTTTAGCCTTGGCCTGGTTCCATGGGTTTTAATATGCAGTGTTGTTGTTATCATTCCCTGTGCATTTGATAAATTCAGTTTTGATGTATTTAATAACCCACACTTTATCTTGAAGAGTGTTTAATTTCCAAGTGTTTCACCAATATCAAGAACAAAATGGTATTCATTGGCTTCCTATGATGCAAGATGAAAACATGATCGTATGTTACCTTTTCACCCCCCTACGTCTTGGTTTTATTTTCATAGAATCCAAGTTTTTTGTTCTAGCTTTTAAAGTTCTCACTATACCACACATTTTATTTTCAAAATTAAAGTCTCCACATTTTCAATCACATGTATAACAGTTATTTAAAGTTTTAAAAATGGATTTGATACACGCCTTTAGTTGGTATTATATGACTTTGCTATTCTTTGAATCTGTTATTTTAGCATTTTTTTAGCCAAACAGCTGAGTTTAAATCCTGACTCGATGGCTGTGTCTGTTATGCACTGTTTTTTTGTATGAGTAATACACGGTGTCTAAAGAGGAGTGTGGTCTTGAAGAGAACACGTAAGTGCCCTGCTACCTGCGAGTACCTCCTCAGCTCCCTCAAATATCCTCAACCCCCAGCTGACAAAGGAGGCCTCTTTCGCCCCCTTGCTCACCTTCACTTCCAGTCTTCCACTGTCTAAAATAGATGGTGCTGAGGGGGGTCCCTGAGCTCTTCTGCTTGGCTTCCATGAGGCCACCTTTATTACGTGGGGAAATTAGTTGCCATAAGCCTCTGAGCATCTCTTCTCAATATACTGTTATTGCCGTTATTTCTATCAAAAAATAATCTTAAAAATTCCACAATAAGGGTGATATCTTTCCCAACTCACTTTTATTTTATTTTATTTTATTTTGCCACAGATGCCTCACACTTCCCATTTTTCCAGTCTTGGTCATTTCCTTCATTGTTGGCAGAGCAGTCCTAGGCTTGCATACATAAGCATTCTACCCAGACATCTAGATTACCTTTATTTTTCCTTGATAAAAATCCCATTGTGATTTAAACTTCTTATATACGCACCCCTATGCTGTGGTAAGTAGCAGCACTATTTTCCATAGCCAAGACATGGAAATAAATGTCCATTTGACAGAGGAGTGGATCAAGAAGATGTGGTACATATATATAATAAAATATTACTCAGCCAAAAAAGTGAAATAAAGTCATTTGCAGCAACATGAACGCAATTAGAGACTCTCATACTGAGTGGAGTTAGAAAGATAAAAGTTAAATACCACACGATATCACTGATATGTGGAATCTAAAATATGATGCAGATGAACATATCTCTGATATAGAAAATGGACTCATATAGAAAACGGACTTGTGGTTGCCAAGGGGGAAGCAGAATGGTGGAGGGATGGATTGAGAGTTTAGGATTAGCATATGCAAATGATTATATACAGCGTGGATAAACAAGGGCCTATTGTGTATCATAGGGAACTGTATTCAATATCCTGTGATAAACCATGTATATATAAACCAAATCACCGCGCTGTACAGAAGAAATTAGCACAGCATTATAAATCAATTATACTTCAATAAATCCTTAAAAAGAATAAGCTTCATGACAAAAAAAGATGATATAGCTATTTTCTAGGAAATAGTCTTTGGCATTAGGAACTGAACACAGCGCGAAGCATTTTATATATGTTATATGGGGACCCAAAACACCTGTGAGTACATGTATCTGTAGGACAGGACAGCTGAAGACTTGGGAGATTATCTCATTAGCCTAAAGCCGTGCAGATGCTAACTGGATATTGAGGCAATAAATGTCAAGAGAGAACCACTGGAAACAGCAGAGTCATAGAGATCTAGGAAGGAAGGAGCTCGCTGTGCAGTAGAGTGATCTCAGGAAAAAGAGGGGCCTAAAATTACATCAGCAAGGGTTATGTTTGGAATCAAGACATGAGAAGTGTTTGGACCTATTCATTAGAAGCAAGGAATAGGAAGCCAGCTAATAGCTAACTTCTCAATAAAGAACAAATGGAAAACAGATGCCGCTCTGGCTAAAGAGGGACCTGAGCTCAGGTCAGTGAACTGTGTTCTTTAATTGTGGGGCATCTTTCAAAGTTGCTGGAGCTGATGCCTTCTAAATCAAGGTTAGAGGAGACCAGAGGTACTGGATGAACTGGCCATTAAAGACACAAGGGGGGAAATATTTAAGAAGACTTGGCGTTGACCCGAGTCTGAACCAAAAGCACGGCCAGAAGATACGGGGAGAGATGATCAGGGGTCCTGGGGGTGACTGATGATGGGGCCATGCAGAAAGGAAGAACTCAGGGTGACCCCACAGAACACAAGACACAAGAGAGAGAGGACGTAGCGCGGTCCAGCGCTCTCACTTTAAAACGGTAGGTGCTGCCTCTGAGGAGGGAGACACGCAGACGCCCCCAGGCCATGGAGGGCCCTCCTTGCCGCCGGCCTGTTACTCTTTCCAGTCTGTAGTTATGTTAGGTCCTAAAGGCCTTCAGGCCCCATCAGTGACCCGGATCCTAGTCTTTCTAAGATCCTGAGTGTGCTCAAAAGTAGAGTATAAACTTAACGACAGTTTCCTTTTCCCCCCATCATTCCCAGGCTGCTTCGGCCTCGTGTGCGTTCCTCGTTGTACCTTGATTCCTGTGGCAGTTCTGACTACAGCCCCGCAAACTTTCTGCTTTTTCCCCAAGTATCAGACCATCTGTAGTTTAGTTTATATGATCTGAATATTGCCAGAGCGGCCCTTGACAAACTGTATGGGGATATTTCTGAAAAAAAAAAAAAATTAGAGATTAAAAGTGCCTTTAATTGGTGTTCTGGTTGTGACTCGACGGTAATGAATCCAAATGGTATCCATGAGGATGTGGGTTCGATTCCTGGCCTCACTCAGTGGGTTAAGGATCTGGCGTGGCCCTGAGATGTGATGTTGGTCGTAGATGCGGCTGGGATCTGGCGTGGCTGTGGCTGTGACGTGGGCCGGCAGCTATAGCTCTGATTCAACCCCTAGCCTGGGAACTTCCATATGCGCCCTAAAAACCAATAATAATAATAATAATAAAATAAAATACATGTGCATGTCATTGAGATAAAAGATTAAGAAAATGGAAGTTGGCAGATGTGGAACCCTTTGGAGTTAACAGTAGGGCAAGCTGTCTTAGAGGTGCTGTGCTTACGGCAAGGCGTTAAGTGGAAAATACCCACATTATTTAGACTGATTTCTCAGACGCAAAAGAATAGAGCTGTGACCCTCCATACACCTGCCCCGGAGAAGAAGGCCAGATAAAGTCCTGTGACAAAGTTTTATAAGGGGTCACACAGCCCTGGGGGGGGGGACCAAGAGCCCCTGCGCCCCACTCCACACACTCAGTAAAGTCGGGGCATATTTTCGGAATCCTCGTCACCTGCAAAATCTTTAGTGAAGTGCTGTGGAGGATACTGTGCTTTACCGGACAAAGCGTCCTCCTGTCCTAAAGGAATCTGGGAGATAGTCCGAGCAATCCATCGGAAAGGTCACGAGGGAGAAAAATGTGCTTCCGGATCCCAAAATAAGTCATGGGCAGAGAACCAAGCAAGAGGTGAATGATGGTGTCTTCATGTGACTTTCTGCTTTTACCTAAAACCATACTCATTCTCATAAGACCCTTCAAAGTGAATAAGGAGAAAAGTATATTACAGTCAGGTACTTAATGTCTTTCTGGTGTTAAAATGAAACCGTTTCTATGATATTTCATTAGCCTGCTTCATAGGAATGAAAGACTAGGCTCTTTCTTAATAACTGTTTTATTGCTTAGACTCTAGAATAGCTAAGGCAATCCCAAGCAAAATCTTGCAGAGATGCATATAAACTGGGCAGTCATATTAAGATATGTTTTTTTAAAAGACTGGATTTCTCTTCACTATCGTATTTTACTCAGTTTGTCATGGTTAATTTTCTCTCCCTCTCCCCCCACCTCTCACACACAAACAGAAACACGCATGTGCGCGTGTGCACACACACACACACACACACACACATAGAAAAAAGAGTTTGTGGTTTGTTGACTTGGTCACGTGAAGAAAAATAGGAATGGAGGGTCTTGTTGGGAAAAGGACGTGTTGACACCCTGAAATAAAAAGAAGCAAAATGTAAGTGGTGAAAATGTGGCGGGCAGGGTGCAAAGTTTCTTGGAACTTTTTTGCAAGGCTTCAGGAAACTATCTCTATATTCACACTGATGTTTCTGTCTTGTCAGCATTTTTCCTTTATTTGTGTTGGACTTTATGACATATCTAAGAATAATAAATAATTTATAAGATGCAATAATGGCCTGGTACATTTCTGGCAGATGTAAAAAAAATCTTTTCCAATAACTCATTTGATAAACTCTTGAGTTCTTTTCTCTAGAACATTTCACACAACAATGCTTTGTTTTAAGGGTTGTCTATCAATGAGTCGCAAAGCATTCATTATGCATTCGAGCCTGCTTTTTTGTCAGTCCCTTTCCTGCCTCCTTTTATTTTCCCCATTTAAGTGGCATTTTTTCTGGGAGTCATCTGATTCTTTGGGATGGAAAATGAAATCATGCGAGAAAAATTAACTCTTTAGACTCACCAGGGCAGTTGCAGGCGATCCCATCTCACAAGACAATTAGATTTGAATACACGTTCTCTTATCATTTTGCTGCTCATCCCTACCCAGGAGCATGAGCGTGCACACATTATGGCTGCTTTGCTGTGCGAAAGGAAAAAGTAAACAGCATTTTCCACATATATTCCTGAGGAATCATAATGTCCTCTTCTCGTTCTGTCAGAGACTTACTGAATATGTATACTTAAGCGGCTGTCCTAGACATTATCAAAAATTAACATAGTGTGTAACGTCTCTCTTTTGGTCACTTTTATAAGCCTTATGGATCATCCCAGGGTTGGGCAGCAGGGGGTCAGAGAGGGCTCTCTACGCCTGCTGATCTCCTGCCCCACTAAGCGGGCAGCTCGGCCTCTGCCCTTGGTAATTAAAATTATCTCACGCCATACCGTTAGCACGTCTAGTGCCAAAGAAGGTGTTTCTCAAAGCAGAATTCTAGGCGTACTAAGTGATTCACATTCTGTGTTCTTTCCTGGACCTCTTTGTGACCAAGGATTTAATTTGCAACCTGTCCTACTGTGGTTGGGCCCGGGACCCACGGTTTTACATACCCGAGGTAACCAGTCCATCATGAATGAAAGGTGCAGATAAAACATGACTGCAGAAAGAGAGGAGTGGCGGGCCTCATTCAGTGATGCACCTGTACTTAAAGATGAGCATGTATTGTGGTGATAGCCAGGGCACGGGAGGTTGGCAGAGTCACATCTGCCAACAAAGGAACCCAGGAAGAACAGCGGGCAGGTCGCTAGCTCTCTCTTCATCACTTGGAGTTTTTAAGAGATCGGTATGTTGTCTAGTTAAAGCAAATACTAATTTTACTCCAGGCATGCAAGCACTGCACAAAAACTCTGCTGTTCTCTGGGCAGGTAGCATTTAACCACACACTCTCTCAGGGACACACGTGACCCTCATCGCTGATCTTGACATTAGGAAGTTTTGACCCGTAGTTTAGTTTCTCAGTACATATACGCTGTTCACTCTAAGATATAGTTAATGCCTGCTCCCCCTCGCAACAGGACAATCAGTGATAACACTATCAAATGTATGTATCAAATGCAAAAAGTATTCAATTTCAGAAATATTATAGAGTGCTTCATGATGTAAGTGATACCATATGGATACCATGTTTGTCTTTCACTGTCTGATTAACTTAGTATTGATTATCTCTAGGTCTGTCTATGTTGCTGCAGATGGAATTATTTCACTCTTTTCCATGGCTCAGTAATATTCCATCGTGTATATGCACCACATCTTCTTTATCCATTCCTCTGTTGATGGACATGTAGGTTGTTTCCAAGCCTTGGTTATTGTGAATAGGGCCTCAGTGGGCAGTTGTTCATTTTTGTATCTCCAGTTTTTGTCCCATGGATGGTCAGCGTTTTTTGATTTGAGAGGAGACACTTTCAAGTGAATTAAAACCAACTAGAAATCTGAGGACCTCAAGAAACGCACTCCTTGCTTGGCAAGGATACAAATGAGCTTATTTGCAGAACAGAAACAGACTCACAGACTTTGAAAGCAAACTCATAGTTACCAAAGGGGACAGGTAGGGAGTGAGAGGGAGGGACTCGGGGTTTGGGACTGGCATATGCACACTGTGGTATATGGAATGACTGGCCAGTGGGGACCGACCCAATATTCTGTGATAATCTATATGGGAAAAGAATCTGAAAAAGAATAGACGTGTTTATATGTATAACTAAATTACTTTGCTGTGCAGCAGAAGTTATCACAACATTATAAATCAAGAAAGCTTTAAAAAATAAATAACAATGAAACGCCCTCCCCCCAAAAAAACTAGTATGCTTCCAAGATTCTGTTTTCAGCCTCCAGATACAGAATTTTAAATTGAATACCCCTGATAAATGACATGGGCCCTTATTCGCTCGTGCAGACAAGCATACACCGGAGGCCTTTCCATAGGTATGCTATGCTCTAAATGTTGGGAATGTTTCAAAAATAAGTTATACTTAATCCACTTCCCTCAAATACTTTATGGCTTAGAAGAGAACAAAATATGTTATGTTCAGTTCCAAAGTGGAGATGATAAGTTCCCCGAGTGTGGTTGAGAAAAAAAAAAAATGCTTAAGAAATTGATACTGTGTTTGGGGTCTTTCTCTCAGGAAGCCTTTGCTTCTAGTTTGGCCAGGAAGGGGAGGGGATTGAATAAAGGAAATATTCCTAGGGAAAGCAGCATTTTTTTCCCCTACATCTTGAAGGATGAGTAGGATTTTTACACAACTTTTTCCCTGAAATCTTGAGATCATCTTTAAAAATCAATTTTATCGAATCATTGTGCATTACATGTTTCAGCCTGAACCTTCACACAATTTATTGCCTACAGTGTTCACAGTTCCTAGTTATGCTATTGGCACCGGGCTTCATTTTTACTATGCTCTGTTATCATTAGAACAGTATTGAAATAGCCTTCTCCTTCTTCTTCTTCTTCTTTTGCTTTTTAGGGCAGCAACCGTGGCACATAGAAGTTCCCAGGCTAGGGGCTGAATCACAACTACAGCTGCCGGCCTACGCCACAGCCACAGCAAGGCCAGATCCGAGCCGCGTCTGTGACCTGCACCACAGCTCACGGCAACGCCGTATTCTTAACCCACTGTGTAAACCCGCAACCTCACGGGTCCTAGTCGGATTCATTTCCACTGTGCCACAATGGGAACTCCTGAACTAGCCTCAGGAACTAGCTTTAAACTCAGCTTTCCTGAGCACCTGAGTCTGC
This sequence comes from Catagonus wagneri, assembly GCA_004024745.2. Lineage (NCBI taxonomy): Eukaryota > Metazoa > Chordata > Mammalia > Artiodactyla > Tayassuidae > Catagonus > Catagonus wagneri. The sequence goes on along the minus strand of PVHT020000257.1, from coordinate 16,544,906 downwards.
AAACGTCGTGCTCTGGGTAACTAATACATGACAAAATCCAAGCTATGACTCCTGTTCTTAAAAAGACTCAACCTGGTGTAGGAATTGTGATTGTGAATTAAAAACATAAGTAATGACATGATAACATTAAACTAATAAGGACTAGGAGAACCGGGGCAAATAGTAAACGCGCAGGGAAAGGAAAGGAGAGAAAAGGTTGTGTATTCTGAGTAACAATGTCTCATAGACTGTATCCTCTAAAAAACAGAAGAAGTGAAAAAGTAAAGAAGGATCAGAACCTTCTAGAAGGACAAGGTATAAGCCATGGCCCAGAGGAGGGGATTTTCAGTGTGTGCGGATCAGTCTGTTGATCAGCTGGGGTGAAGATAGGTTTATGTTGAGACATAACGAGAGCACTAAATACAGATCGGTAATTTGTACTGAGCACTTGCTTTTTGTCAGGAGCAGTGCTAGGCCCTGGAGATATAACAATTACTAATATTTTGTTCGTTAACCTCTAATCTACGGGCAGTGACCGCCTCATCAGTAGATAATATTACAGGTAGTTGAAGCAGTAAGAGGGTGTCACCCCCTTGACACAAAGGACCTTTGGCGGGTTCTGGGTCTGGATAGATGTCTGCAAAGCAATGTTTTGAGAGCAGAGAAGTCAATGCTTGATGTTAGGAAAGAGCTGGGAACTCATGCAAAATCTATTTGCAACATTTCTTTTCCTATCCATTAGCATATTAATGCATGAATAAGATATCCCGTCTATAGAATTCTAACTAAATACTACCTTTGAGCTAAACAGCAGGCTTAATGGTCTGTTTTCAGCAGATAACTATTATTTATAAACCAACCTGGGTAAGCTTACTCTTGGGGGATACATTTGCCATATTTTTGGCTGACATTTCTAGGTCCCTGAGCAGATCTTATTAGCTTGGTGGTTTTAATCTCTGCTTTTTAAAAATGAAGGTCTTTGGCTCAGAGTTTCTTCCTTTGATTTATACCATCCTTATCCTTTTCATCGCGCTGCCATCTCCCCAGTGATATTAAAGAGTGATTATTGGGCTTCATCAGAACCACAGGCTGCCTTTTGATTTTACAGTTGAATATACACAGGTTCGAGTGATCTGTTTAAAATTCCCTGTAAACTGTATTTATATGCTGAGCTCTTGAAAGAGAAGCAACGACTTCTTAACCTTGAAAAGATATTGATGCCACTTTTTTTTTTTTTGGCATTTTAAGCAATATTACTTCTCACGTTTATTGGTCCAACTGAAGTTCATGTAGGGTCTAAGAGGAGCTCTGGAAACGGTAGTGTCAGTTCTTTTCTGTGTTACCTCTTCCTAGTTTACAAATAAACCGACATTTATATTAATCAGCTCTCTAGAGCAAGCAGCTGAAGAAGGGCTAATACCATCCCCCAGATCGCTACCTGAGTTCTAATTCCAAAATCGTTATTGCCGCTGATGATAAATGGCTTAAAGGAAAAAGGAAATTTGAGGTTTCCTATGGTCTGGTAACTGTAGGAAAGAAAATGTTTTGCCTTTTGAGATACATTCAGAAATAAATTTTTAAATGGCTTTGATCAACTAATAAAGGTTAGGCATTATAAAATGCACATTTACCATCTTCCCCAGGAGGTCACTTTAGATGAATGTAACATTAATAAGTCTCACTTTTGCTCCTGGAGTGGTTTCAGGACTCAGCACCCAAGTCTAAGAATGTGTAACAACGTGACCGAAACACTTATTGCCAGCATTAGGATAACATCCATAGGCTTAAGTAGGCTTCTTAAAAAATAGTCTTAAATTTCAATAGTTTCTCATAAGGTGAAATATCACAGCCACAAGGTAAAAAACCTTCTGACAGGGCCTGAGAAATGTAGGATCCTGCCTACAGATCATAATGAAGGTAAGACAAGCAATAGACTGGTCTTCAATCTTTTGCAGCACTGAAACTTGGGACTGTCTAATGATGTTAAAGCAAGATGCTTGCATAAAGCTGTCTATCAGCCTTTGAAACATCACCATCATTAAATTTCAAGGCTGTACTCCATAGATCACTGGAACAGATATTAGGGTTGAAAAGGTCTCTTTGATATGAATGGCATAAGTCATCCAGATGCCCGGTAAGAGATGCCATCTTAAATATCATCCTTTGATTAAGTCTGAAAGAAATACATCTACTGGGAGGCCGTGAAGGGCCACTTGAAGGTCTATGGAAAAGTAGGTGTTGCTTCTGATGAAAAGGTAATGAAGAGTAATCCCAAGACCAGGCAGCAGAGAAAACACAAAGAGATGGGGTTGAATATATGTAAATGCAAGCTCTTGGGAGAAAATAAGAAAAGAAAATTATATACCAAATTTTAGGAATGCATGGCCGTTTCTACCAAGGTTTTGCAAAGCCTTCGTCCAGATTCTACCAGAAGAGGCTTGAAACTACTTTATGAAGTGTCACCTAATTCAAAAGGCCACTTCCTGCTAAAGCTGAAGTTTTATTCTAGCTTCCACTGAAACTGCTTCATTTCATTCTAGGCAGAAGGAAACTATTATTATGAAGACAACACAGAGAGTAGAAACTGAGCTAACGTGAGCTCAGCAACAGCATTTTTTTTTAACTTCTGAACTTGAGAAATTTCTTTAATCTACATGAGCTTCATCTTATACTTGTGAAAAAGGCATAATAGGCCTATCAGTCTCGTGCAATGAATAAGAGTAGGGCTTTGAAAACTACAGTTTACGCAGACAGAATTATTACTATCAGTTTGTACATAAAGCAGTTCATTTTTTTGGGGAATAAGTTAACTACAGATATTAGGAATCTCACTGCGAATAATTAACAAATAACTTGACATTCAATTTTGACAAATGTTCCCAAAGATAGTCAGTGTATCTACTCATTTTTCCATTGGGTTGACACCTGGAGTTATATGACCCTTGGGCGTCTCTCTGGAACCCAGGGACCCTGTATCTGAAATATGCAGCATTTGACACCAGATGGCGCTGTGTAGCAAGTAAACGCCTAGTTTCTGAGCCTGGTCAGGAATTGTCTCCTTTCAGCGCAGGGAACCATAATTTTGGAAAAATATTACGGATTATTATTTGCATACTGTGCACAATATTTTTAAAAAGCCATGGAGGTAGAATGCTATTGAAACTAAATGTAAACAACCAATAACTAATGCCATATACGTGTCAACTGTGTCTTACCCAGTTTTCTGTGACTCTAAGAGACTGAAAGTTTCTGTGGCTTGCTCGATGCCCAGCTTCTCAAGTGTGTCAGCCTTAAGTAAAAGTAGTTACTTACGCTCAAGGTCATCTTGAGTGGTCATAATGGAGCTCTGTACATTACAGAGACTTTGTTGAGTTTTGTTGCTGCTGTTGTTTTCCCTTAGAGGTAAAATATTCCACACACACACCCGGTCCTGCTTTTTGAGTACTACTCCAGAGCCTTCAGTGATATTGTGTCTGTTCAGAATTCTCTTGAAGTGGCAGAAAATGTGATGCCAACAGAGGGCTGAGAGCTTCCCCAAATTCTTTTCTTTCCCTCCAAAATTTTGGCCCTCTCACCTCTTCTTACCTTCCAGATCTGTTTGTTGTTTCTAGCATTATGCCCTGTTTCTTAGGTAAATCTTAGGTTTCTTCTGGTTCGTTTCCTAGCTCAACTCCATTAGCACTGCAGAACCTAAGAGGTGAGTGGTGCCACAGTAGCTTATTCTAAGTATGGTGAATTTTTGTCCCTAAGGAGCATTCAGAGTTGTTGCAAGTAAGAAATAATTACAAAAATCTGAGCTGTTGAATTTTATGGTTAAGAAAGCTCAATTAAGTCTTGAAGTCGACTGGAAGTACATTTCCCCACACCGCCAAAGCTCAGCAATCTTAGTAATGATCAGGACCAGCTCTTTCTGGGGCACCTAAGCTTCAGAGATCTCCCCTCCTCTGGACACTACCACAGTCCCCTGTGATATGCTGCCTTAACGGGGGCTCAATATCCTTTAATAGGCGTTGTTTCTTACAGTCTGGTTTTACTTCAGAAGCTGTGGGCTGCCAATAACGGAAGAGCTGGTTTAACTTATCAAGCACTAAAATATGGAGTTTACATTTCTTATCTAATAAGGTCATCGGGGGGCGGCAGCCTGGCAATCCATTTGGAAAACCCTTTCGCGAACCTTGTTTCTCCTTCTGCTGGCGCAGCGTCAGGCGCGGTACCTGCAGCCACCATCCTGGCTGATCAGGCGGCCCTTGGAGGGGCAGCTGCCCCTGGCAGGAAATCCACGGGGCGGGAGCCCGGCGGGGTGGGGGGTGTGGACACACTGTGGGGAATCCTATAAGCCTTTGGCTCTTTGCCTAGATTTTATAAGACAGAGAAATAAAGTTCTGTCTCGTAGCAGCTTGCATTACGGTGTCCCCAGAGACGTGTCCGCATCCTGCCGCCTTGAACCTGTGAACGTACACTTATGTGGAGAAAGCGCCTTTCTCCAAATGTAATTAGGGGAGATGAGATCATCCTGAACGATCCAGGTGGGCCCTAGATTCAATTGTAAGTGTTCTCATTGCAGACACACAGAGGATAGACACACAGACTGAGGAAGACGAGGTTCAGACACATGGACGAGAGGGGATGTGGAGATGGAGCCAGGAACTGGAGTGACCCAGCCACAGGGGACCTCCTGGCGGGAATGCTGGAGGCCAGCAGAAGTTGGGAGAAACAGGCAGGCATGTCTGTTGGAGCCTCCGTAGGGAGCATGGCCCTGTCAACCCCTTGATTTTGGCCCGCTGACCTCCAGGACTGTGACAGAGTAAAATTGTTGTTTCAGGCGGTAAAGTTTGTGATAATTTTGTACAACAGTACAGGAGACACACACCCTTATTTCAGCTGCTAGATTTTGAGTTTTCTGTCACTTCTAAAGTAACCTAATCCTAAGCAACATTTTCTCAAACTGCATTATAAACACCTTGAAATCAAAGATTTGCATCTTATAATTATTTATACACCTCTCATGAACTAGAAGAGAAAGCGTGTGGTGTGCATGTGTTATTATTAGTGGCACCATATTTGCATTTCTACCAAGTCCGAAGGGAATTGGTGCATAGCAGCAGCGGCTGCTGGTTTCAAATAAACCTTGGAAGAATTTCAGGAAGAGGTATTATTAATGATCATCATTACTGCCTAGCAAAACATGTAAGCTTAGCAAAAGATGGGTGAGAGGGAAGTAGAACCTGGAGTGATGAATCAGAGTTTTAGATATGCTAATATTTTGATGTCTCTTACAAGGGTTGGTTTGCACTGTGAATGGAATAGACATTGCTCTCCCACTCACCAACACTAAAGAAAGACCCAGCAGGTTGTCTGCTGTGCTTACATTGAACCTGCTTTCCCAAGTTAATTGGTTTCCTTCCAGTTTTAGCATCTTGAATACTTCCTCAGCTTTCTCTCGTGCTCGTTTGTGGTTTGTTTCACTTGAAAGCTAAGGCACGTACATACGTATTTTCTATTTTATTGAAGTACTTAATCAGATATAGAAATAATGAGAGCAACTTGACTGTTTTCAGAATTGAGAATTAGAGGGTCTTGCTGTCTTACTGATGTGCATGAAGATCACATGAACTAGAAAGAGTTTCAACTAGAAGGATTTGTCTTAGATTCAGAACTTATTATTGCTGTTAAAGAGCTCTGTGTTCCTAGGAAAATAAGTTCATGAGTTGGGGTCTCAGTTACTACACTGCGATTTCTATATTGAAATTGACAATGGGGAGAATAAGTATGTGTACCCCTGCACACACATACACACTCACACACACAAAATGCATAAACACGCATATAAGGATATACTCTCTATTTTCTACGAACCCGGTACTTTTCCTAAATTACTTATCACATTCTTTCCTCTCAGTTCAAAAAGGTAGGAATTTTTCTACACCATCTGCAGATAAAACACAGAGCTTTGTTTAAGTCATTTGTCCATGGTTGACGGTAATAAGTAAACAGGCTTCCAGGAGTTCCCTGGTGGCTCAGTGGGTTAAGGATCTGGTGTTGTCATGGTGGCTCAGGTCGTTGCTGTGGTGTAGGTTCAATCTTCCTCATGCTGTGGACGTGGCAAAAAAAAAAAAAAAAAAGTGAGAAAGAAAGAAACATTGATTCAATTCCAGGCACAACTAACTCCAAAGCACCACATTACAAATTTACTCTTAAATTTTTCTCTTGCAAAAACTTTCTGGATCTACCGTTCTTATTTTGTATAAAGATATGATAAGACAAATTTGATATTACCAGATATAAACTGGCTTTTTTACTTTAAATTTATTCTTTATAACTACCCATTTCATATTTTCTCAATTTAATTGAATCTGTCATTTCTTGGGGTTTATCTTATTACCATTTATCCCATTAAAGAATGTAGAATATAGGAGTTCCCTTCATGGCTCAGTGGTTAGCAAACCCAGCTAGCATCCGAGGATGCAGGTTTGATCCCTGCCCTTGCTCAGTGGGTTAAAGATCCGGTGTTGCCGTGAGCTGTGGTGTAGGTTGCAGATGTGGCTCGGATCCCACGTTGCTATGGCTGTGGTGTAGGCCGGCGGCTACAGCTCTGATTGGACTCCTAGCCTGGGAACCTCTATATGCCATGGGTGCGGCCCTAAAACAACTGAAAAAAAATGTAGAATATAAGGTTTAATAAATGTTACCCAATTTTTTGTGATTTTTTTAAACATGGAGAATAATTAGCTTATGCTTGTATTTTCTAATATATTTTACTTTTAAGACCATCTGGGCATTTACAATAAAAAACGTGGAGCTCCCATTGTGGCTCAGTGGGTTAAGGACCCAATGTAGATGTGGGTTTGATCCCTGGCCTCGTTCAATGGGTTAAGGATCCAGAGTTGACACTAATTGTGGTGTAGGCTGAAGATGGAGCTTGGATCCAGCGTTGCTGTGGCTGTGGTGTAGGCCAGCAGCTGCAGCTCTGATTCCACCCCTAGCCTGGGAACCTCCATTTGCCGCGGGTGCAGCCCTAAAAAGAAAAGAAAAAAAAAAAGACCTTTCATGAGGACAGGATGAAACTCGGTACCCACCCTTTTCTGAATGTGGATTGTTCCTGAAGCGCTGGAGATTTTATGTCAAAGAGAAATGTTTAATTCAGGCTCCACACGTGAATCCCAACGTATCTACATCTAGAGCAGCTTAGGGGCTAGAAACTTCCATGAAATTAGGCACACCTTTTCCAGGACTGGAGAAGTCATGTGGCTGACAGCAGGTGCCGGCAGGGATTTTGGAAATCCCTTTCCCTTGGGGACGACCGGGTTGGGCACCGCAGAAGTGCACATTATCAAGTGCCAGCTTCTGGGAGGACATCCACTCCCCTTTTGATGGGTGGAGTATAACCCCTATGATGCTCTTGTCAGTTCACGTTAATATTTAAATTGTCAAGAGATCCAAGGGTTCAGCTGTCAGACTTGTAATGAACATACAGTGGACCAACATTTGAATCAATTGACATTTTATTTATTTATTCACTCTTTTTAGGGCCGCACCCACGACACATGAAAGTTCCCATGCTCGGGGTCGAATCGGAGCTAGAGCCGCCGGCCTACACCGCGGCCACTGCAACACAAGAGCTGCGCCAAGTCTGCGACCTACACCGCAGCGCACCACAACCCTGGATCCTTAATCCATTGAGCGAGGCCAGGGATCGAACCCGCATCCTCATGGATCCTCGTCGGGCTCATTACAGCTGAGCCATGACAGGAACTGCCTCGACTTACATTTTTAAAACCGAATCGTGCCAGTCTAGATAGAAAAACTTTATGGAAAGGGTACACCGGACAGCACTCAAAGGCTTTGCATAAATGAAATGTTGAGAGGGCGAAGCCTATTAGAACGTGAAATGGACAGTGATAACAAACGAGTCCGCCCGATGCCCTGCTGTTCGCAGGTAGCCCAGGGTGGCTCATTGGAAGGAGAAACAGTGTCTGGAGAGCAGGCCGCTCCCCTCGGCCTCGTGCCGAGCCAGCCCTGAGGAGCACTCTTCAGCGTGGATTCACTCCGTGAGGCAGGCGTTAGGAATTCATTTACTGCCCTAAAACGGACTCATTATTTTCTAAAAGCAGTGCTACAGCCCACCTAAAAAGTCTTTCATACAGAATCCCACAGTTTAAACTAATTAAATTCTGCATTCTTTAGTCGAATGTACATCATTAAAGTCATTTTTCTTCCTTGGGGGGTATGGTGAATTCAAACCATAATCACGCCTTGTATTTGGAAAGAACTTAACTTACAAAGCTCCCCCCACCACCCCCGTGTTCTGTCTCTTGATCCTTAAAACAAGTACAAGAAACGGCCTGTGTGCCTAATGATGCCACCGCAAACTCAGGCAAGTTCAAGGGCGGGTCTGCCTTCCTCCCGGAGCTAGCAGGGGGCCCGGAAGGAGCTGCAGCAAACACCCAGCTCTCCTTGGAAGAGTCAACTCAGTTAACCCTCAAAACCGTCCTAAGAGGCGGATCCTAAAGGAAAGAGGGGGAGAAGGGGCTGATTGTGGAGATCCATAGCTTTGTCGTCAGCCACGACATTTCACCACCGCTCCCCCAATCTCCAGCCCTGGGTGGGAGTGCTCCCCGAGGTGGGACCCAGACCTTTGCTGCCTTTGCGAAGCAGTGCAGGAAGATGGTGAGCAGGCAGTGTCGCCACCCGCAGCCAGAGATCAGGGCACGGAGGCTCCGAGCGTGATTTCTGCAGTCACACAGCTGGAAGCTGTGCCGTCGGAGCCAAACCCGGGCGTCTGATTCTAGTTCTGGATTCTTTCCGCTGTATTACTTTAACTTTTCTCTCCTTGTTCATCTAGGAGCCACCTGTTCTATTGTTTTGTTTTGTTTGGGGTGCTTTAACTTGTGAATCTTATTAAGCTCGTGATGGCCCAGGCCCCTTGCACTGGATCATTTTTCTGTGTGGTTGAAGCCCACCTCTTTGGGCACCAGCGTTGCTCACAGAGCCCTCGGTGCAGAATAGCATTCTTTTTTCCTTTTTTTTTTAATTAAAGTGTGGTTGATTTACAATGCTGTGCCAATTTCTGCTGTACAGAAAAGTGACCCAGTCATATATATATACATATATATATACATGTATATATATGTATATGTGTGTATATATATGTATATGTATTCTTTTGCTCACATTATCTTCCATCATGGTCTGTCCCATGAGACTGGATATGGTTCCCTGTGCTGTACAGCAGGACCTCCCTGCTCACCCGTTCTAAATGTCATAGTCTGCATCCACTGACCCCAAACGCCCCGCCCAGCTCACTCCCTCCCCTTCCCCCTTGGCAACCACAAGTCTGCAGAACCGCATTCTTAATTCTTTTCCAATATATTAGAACAGATCCAACTAGGATCTCAGAGCCTCTCGTTTGGCACTCTCCGTATCTTTAACTCTATTTGATGTTGCCTGGGAACCAGGAATGATTATCACTTCCTAAAAATAAGTTGAAATTAAAAAAAAATGCGTAGCAAATGGTTTGTTAATATTTCGATGCTAAAGGAGTTTTTAAAATTTCTAAATAAATCCAGCAATGAGAACGTCTCCGGTACAGGATCCCTCATGGGGGTCTAGAAGGCCACTTCCTGAGACAGTTTGAATCTGGTTTTGCACACGGGTAGACATTCTTTCCCTGTGGGCACATCTTCCCAGTCACACAGTGGAATCCTTTAGGCTGCTTCCACTTCATGCATGGAGACGCTCTGTCAAGACGATGTAAGGTACATGACCAGTCTACTGAGACAAGTTTTGATAGGACAGATCTCCTCCAGCCAGCTGGAAAGCCCACCGGTGTCCTGGCCTCTCCCTCAAGCAAAGGAGGGAGACTCATGGTGGTTTTACACAGGCGCACGTGCACGCGCAAAGATACACAGCACAAAGGAGAATTAGGATTTGGGCCTTTGGATCACTATTGATAAAGACTTAGCAATTCTTTCATTTGTCTGGCTTCACCGAAGAATTGATGGTCTCTTGGTTTCAGCATTTGAAGGGGAAAGACCACCTTCAGTGTTTTCTATTTTCTCCCCCGTGGAAAAATGGAAACAAGGGTGACTGGTTCCAAAATCTCAGTTTTGGGAGGGAAGCTAAGCCAAAATTTATTTTCCCGAATTATCAGCTGAGATTAGCAAGAAGACGTGGCTGGGGACATTCTGGTAGCAGGGAAGACATCGCAGAACAAGGCTCGTGAGCAGAGTGGACGGCGGGGAGACTGTTCTGTGACTCTGACAGCCGTGCTCCGCCGTCAGACGTGATTACAACCTAGCGGGACTCCTTGCTGTGGAGCCTTGCAAGCACGCTCCGGACGGGGGCACCCAGATGGAGGCCGATGAGGAGGAGGAGACGAGACCGTAGACACCTCTGTGCAGGAGTTTTGCTGGAAAGGGGAGCAAATGAATGGGCGGGAGCTAGAGGGGCCCATGAAAGCCTGTTAGATTTTGCAGTTTAGATTGGAGGTAATGCCGCTTATGTGTATGCTGACAACAGAAGCCTGCAGGAGATGGGAGAGATGAAAGAGGCATGGGTGATAAATGCAGGGAGGAGCAGAAGCCTTGAGAGGGCGAGGAGGAATGGAACGCAGGGCCACCGGCAGCAGGCAGTGTTAGGTGGGAGGAGGGACGTGGAACAGGTCACCACTTTAAACCGGAGTTGAGAAGCGCGTGGGGACGGACCTACACAGAGCTGAGCTTGCTTTGTAACAGGTTGCATTGGAGTGGAGTGACTTCCAGTGCTGTGTTAGCTTCAGGTGACTATAGCGAAGAGAACCAGGCACACGTCTACAGCCTTTCCTTTTCAGATTCTCTCCCACATAGGTCGCTACACAGTGTCGAGCAGATTTCTCCGTGCGGTACAGTAGACAGGCCCTGGTTACTTAGCTACTTTACATGTGGTAGTGTGTGCATGTTAACCCCCCTCCTAATTCATCCCTCCCCCAGCACGTCCCCCTTAGTAACCCTGAGTTTGATTTTGAAATCTTTGAGTCTGTTTCTGTTTTGCGAATAAGTTATTTTATATCATTTTTTATGAGCTTCCACATATAAGTGATATCATATGATATGTTTCTGTCTGACTTCATTTAGTATGATAATCTCTAGGGCTGTCCATGTTGCTGGAAGTGACATTATTTATGACTGAGTAATATCCCACTGTGCATATATACCACATCTTTTTTTTTTTTTAGGACCACATCTGTGGCATATGGACGTTCCCAGGCTAAGGTCTGAATCAGAGCTGCAGCTTCAGGCCTGCACCACAGCCACGACAACGTGGAACCCGAGCCACATCTGCAACCTACACACCACAGCTTGTGGCAACACTGGATTCATAACTCACTGAGCGAGGCCAGGGATTGAACCCGAATCCTCATGGACACCATGTCGGGTCCTTGAGCCACAATGGGAACTCCTATACCACATCTTCTTTATCCGTTTTTTGTTGATGGACATTTAGGTTGCTTCCATGTCTTGGCTATTGTATGTAGTGCTGGAGTGAACCTTGGGGTGTATGTATCTTTTCGAATTATGGTTTCTCTGTATATATGCATAGGAATGGGATTGCTGAGTCATGCGGTGGTTCTGGTTTTAGTTTTTTAAGGAACCTGTGTACCGTTCTCCATAGTGTCTGTACCAGTTTACATTCCCACCAAGTGCAGGCGAGTTTCCTTTTCACCACACCCTTTTCAGCATTTATTTTTTGTAGACTTTTTAAATTTTTTTTATTTTTTTAATTTTTCCATTATAGTTGGTTTAAAGATTTCTGTCAGTTTTCCAACTGCACAGCATGGTGACCCAGCTACACATACATATTTGGATTCATCACAAGTGATTAGACATAGTTCCTGGTGCTATACAGCAAGATCTTCTTGCTTTTCCATCCCAAAGGCAGTAGTCTATAAACTGTTAACCCCAGACTCCCAGACCACCCCACTCCCTCCCCCACCCTCTTGGCAACCACAAGTCTGTTCTCCAAGTCTGTGATCTTCCTTTCTGTAGAAAGTTTCATTTGTGCAGTATATTAGATTCCAGATATAAATGATCTCATATGGTATTTGTCTTTCTCTTTCTGACTTACCTCACTCAGTATGAGGGTCTCTAGTTCCATCCATGTTGCTGCAAATGACATTATTTTATTCTTTTTTATGGCCGAGTAGTATTCCATTGTGTATATATACCACATCTTCCTAATCCAATCATCTGTCGATGGACATTTGGGTTGTTTCCATGTCTTGGCTATTGTGAATAGTGCTACAATGAACGTGCTTGTGCACGTGTCTTTTTCAGGGAAGTTTTGTCCAGATATATGCCCAGACTTTTTGGTGTTGGTCACTCTGACCAGTATGAGCTGATACCTCATTGTAGTTTTGATTTGCGTTTTTCTAATAATGAGTGATGTTGAACACTAGATGCACTTCTGACTGGTGCCCAAGCCTGGCTTCCCAGTCATGAGGTTAGTTCTTCCCATGAATTGCTCTGTTTCTGGCCACCCTGGGCAAGCAGTTCTCCCTGTTCTGCCTGGTCTTGTGACTCCTCCCCCCACCCCCCCGCCGGCATCCTCTCTGACGCTGGGAGCAGGGGCTGATCTTGGATGAAGGATGGCAAAGACTTTGAGAGAATGAGGAGGCCCTGCCTGCTTAGGGTGCCCAGACTCTGTTGAGTCTCTTTTGTTCTGGAGTATCTTTCACACAAGAGAAAAGGTCCTATTGTCAGGATTTTCAGTAGGGTCGATGTTGCCACATTCAAAGGTCAGGTCCCCACCCATCACACTCAATCTCTCCTGCAGTATTTGACATGGTCGTTTACTTTCTCTTCTTTGGTAGCCTTGGCCTTTGGAAAATATCACCCACCTAGTTTATCTTCTATTCCCCTGACTTTTTTCTTCTTTCCTCATTTCGTCTTTCTTCTGAAGGCTGGCGGACTCAAGCCTTGGCCCATCCTGCTCATTGGTTTCCTTCTTTTCCTCTCTCTTCTACTTCCCATGTATGTGGTCCCTTCGGCATCCATGTTCACAGCTTTGGTTGCACGGAGAAGAGAGCTGTAAAGAAAAGAGAGTTGTAGGAGTTCGCATTGTGGCTCAGCAGGTTAAGAAACCGACTAATATCCATGAGGATGTGCGTTCAATCCTTGGCCTCCCTCAGTGGGTTAAGGATCAAGCTGCAGCATAGTTTCCTGTGGCTGTGATGGAGGCCAGCAGCTACAGCTCTGATTCAACCCCCAGCCAGGGAACTTCCCTTGTGCTGTGGATGTGGCCCTAAGAAGACCAAAAAAGAAATAAAAAAAGAAAAGAAAAAGAAAGGGGGTTGTGTTCAGTTCCAGCATAGGCGTAGGCCATTATGACAGGGCATCAGAAGATCCAGGTAGTTAAAGAATCATCTTTCCCAAAGCACTTATTTAACTAACAGCCCAACATTGTGGAGGAAAGTTAGGAGGACCCAAATCATCACTCCCTGTTTCTGATGTCCTGATAGCAAGGGTGTCCACCTACTCTTTTTTTTTTTTTTTTTTGATGGACACCAAACTTAAAAGTACCCTTTTTGAAACATACACCCTGATAGATTTCTCTTCAGATCTCTTGTGTGACAGGATTCACATATTGCTTAGAAATCATGTGTTTCCTCAGTGAATATATACACAGTACAGAAAGGAGGTAACATACAAAACCCAGTTCTGCTTTAATTTTTCAGGTAAGGGTGAATTTATCATGCAGGTTCACATTTTTTTGTGATGATCAAATGATACTTTTGTGCTTATTGTGGCAAAATAAAGATAGGGGCCTAAGAGTTCTTGTTATAAAGAATGTACAGGAGTTCCTTGGTGGCTCAGTGAGTTAAGAATTCAGTGTTGTCACCGCTGTGGCTCTGGTTACTGCTGTGGCATGGGTTTGATCCCTGACCCAGTGGTCCCGCTCCCCCAAAAAATGTACAGTAGGCTGACTTTAGTTTTACTCATAATTTTCCAAACTCTGTATTCATACCTTCTTGGGGACGCTAACTTTTCACAAAATGGATTCATTTGAATTGCGTAATCCATTATCTACCTTCTGAAACATGCATAAACTAGCTTGAAAATAGTCAGAAGGCAAAAAGTCAGGAAGAAGGGGGTTAATAGACCACAAGACTGAATCATCTCAGGGTAGGGTGAGGGGTGCCCTGTGACCGGGGACCGGTTCAGGGAAGGGGTAACTTTCTGCATCTGACACACGCCTCACTCCACACCAGTGGCCTGCATCTGACAGCCTTTGAAGGGACGGGCACCGCGGAACAAAGCCAGTATTGTCCACGATCTGTGGTCTGGAGGTGAGGAGATCAGATGAGCTAAGATGGGGCGTTCCTTGGTGAGATTTCAAAATGATGAAAATAATTTGCCTAAAAACTGTAGAGAGGGGAGAGGGGTAACTTGGAGTAGGGGTAGTGCATGGATTTTAGGCCCAGACTACTTAGTCTTACCATCCTTGCCACTCCCTCCACTGTGTGACCTTGAGCCATTTAGTCAGCCTCTCTGTGTCCCACTTTCCTTATCTGTAAAACAAGGATAAGAACAGTGCGTACTCTATATAGAGCTGTTATCAAGATTAAGGAGTTAATAGAGGGTTTTTCCATGTTGATACTTTTGGCCAGGTAATTCTTGGTTTGGGGAGAGGGGTTTGCCCTGCACCTCACCGGCTGTTTAACATCATCTCGGACTTTTACCCACTAGATGGAGTGGCAACTCCCCCTCTCAAATCGTGACAACCAAAATTATCCCCAGACGTTGCCCTTGGCTGAGAACCACTGAGTTGCTATTTGCACAATTCTTAGAGCTCAGCATGCAGTAAGGGCTCTATCAAATTTGGTCAAATAATACTACTAATAAAGCCAATGGCCATGTTTCAAAAGTAAATGATGAACATAGGGCATGTGGATGGGCTAGATATAAGCAACAGATAGAAAAAAATAAGGCTCTGGTCTTCCTCCATTCATGCATTCCACCCTGTAACAAATCATAAAGACATGATTCATTTAGAAGTGATATTCTAGGGGAGTTCTCGTTGTGGCTCAGCGGAAACAAATCCGACTAGGAACCATGAGGTTGCGGGTTCGATCCCTGGCCTCACTCAGTGGGTTAAGGATCCAGCGTTGCCGTGAGCTGTGGTGTAGGTTGCAGACACGGCTCGGATCCCACGTTGCTGTGGCTGTGGCGAAGGCCGGCCGCTACAGCTCCTGTTAGACCCCTAGCCTGGGAACCTACACAGGCCGCAGGTGCGGCCCTAAAATGACAAAAAAAAAAGAAGTGATATCCTAGGGATCAGTCTCTCAAGCCTGGGACCTCTGGTAGCATTGAAGCATCTACAGCCACCGCAGCCCTGGGTCTGTTTACACCACAGGCTTTCTCCTCCATCCCTCTTGCCTTGGTGGAGGCTCCATTCTCGTCATACGGGAACCCTGGAGAATCACACTTTTCGCTCTTCCTCTTGTGGGTAGAGTCCCTTGGGTCCAGTCTCTGGAAGTGCACCTAGAATCCCCCCGTCGAGGACCTCAGGGGCGAAGAAGGTCACCAGGATGGCAGAGGTGGTTCCAGGGCAGACGGAGAGGCTGGGCCACCACTGAGCTCGGTGGCCCGCTCGCATCAGGCTGTGGACCCCAGGTCCACGTCCTCTCCCCAGAACGTAGCTAAGTCATGGCACACAGCTCGGCAGGGCATCAGGCGAGGAGCTGTGGTTTTTCAGCATTCTTTTCATCTAATTTTCAGAGAATTCTGGACTTGGCCCCCCGCACGTTTTGAAACTTCGAAGCAGTTGTGTGGGGCATTGCAAATAAATATGCAAAGATCATTCTAGCACTGTTTTTCCTGTGCCCGTGTAGCCCTCGATTCCTGAGAAAAGAACTTTAGGAGCAAGTGGCATTTAAATAACCCTCAAAACCTAGAACTTAGTGAAACCAGGGCATGGACATGCAGGGATCCATTGCTTGCTTTGATAGGAGCAGCTTTCTTAACTGATATTTTTAACTTTGGGTTTGGGGCAGGCCTCTTGATTTTGAAATGACATTTAACCACATGATAGCATTTTAAGTAATAAAGGTGTAGCTTGCGTAATCCTGGAAGGAACTCCATTAATTTTGAGTAGACTGATAGTAACTAATTGTGCAGAACCGATTGTTAAATAAAGCCAAAATAAGCAATTCAGTTATGCTGTGGCGGATTTGGTTTTGTCATTCACAGAAGATCTCACAGTCGAGAAGTCTGGTGAGGTGCTCTTTCATAATCTTGAACTTGTCGTGTCCCATGCATCTCAGTCTCAGTGAGTCAGATGGACTCCACCGGTTCAAAAAATATTTATTGAGCATATACTAGATGCCAGACATCGGACTATACACTTCATATAGATTATACTGTTTAAACCTCACAGCTTGTGAGCTAAGCATTATGATGTTACAGGCGAGCAAATTTAAGCTCAAAGAGGTAAATTATCTTGCCCCATACTTTCAGCTGCTCAGCTGTGGGAATTATTTTTATGTCAAAAATGTTGCTACTACATCAATGCTACATCCTTCTTTAGGTCCAACTAAATTCCTTCTTTAGGTTAGGATAGACACAATGTTGGGATATTAGTAAAAAGAAAAAAAAAAGGTAACATGCTAGGTGTATGTGTGCCTATATATATTTAATTTATATATATAAAAATATGTGAATTCATCAGTTATGAATTAAATTATATACATTATAATTTATGCATTTAACAACATGTATTTATTATATTTTTATTATCTATTTATATATATTTAATATGTATAATCTATCTACATTCATCTGCAGGCTACATTAAAAACAATTGCACAGAGAAGCCCAGAGGTCCTACTACCATAGAAGACAGAGAGATAGTTCACATAGTAATTAGATTTAGCACCATCCAGGATCAGGAAGGTCAGAAGTAAACAAAACAGAAGTCCCGCCTTATAGAATTTATGTTTTAGGGAGCAAAGCTGTGCAAAAAAAAAAAAAAAAAATCAAGTGGATCCAAAATTGTAGAGGCCAAAGTCAATGTCTTCAGCCAAATTTACCGAAGAAAAGGTTGGATTTAAGAAAAGGTTGGATTGGGTGCTGAAATTAGAACCAGGCTTCCTTTGCAATTAAACCTAAGTAAAGAGTATGGAGCTCCCATTCCACAGCCATCCCTCCGTGGTTGAAGATTTAGTAAAGATTGATTCTATTATTTGAGTCAATAGGTGCTTAAATCCCAGGATATAACTGAAAACTGCTCTTAGGATTCTGGTCCACAGAATGAATACAGGATGATAGAAACACTCCTTACATATCGCACCTCAGTGAGAATCAGGCTCTTCTAGAGGCTAAAGGAAAAATAGAAAATAGATGCAAAGATAGATATAGAGCTAACTAAAGGCAGTAAAAGGAAAAAGAATGTAGACACACAAACACATTTAGTTGCCTTATGGGCAGAAGAGAATGATTCCCAGCTAGTATGGAGACAGTACAAATCAGAGAGCGCTCAAAGTCTGTGGCTTTGAAAATGGATAGCCCTGTGTGGGATTTCTACTGGATGCTGCTTTCAACTTTATGGAGTTCATGGTCTCCCTCTGGTGACAGATGATTGTCCATGGAACTGTGCCCACTGGGACGAGAGAAAGTGACACAATCGCTTCTCTTATCCATCTCAATAATATGGCAACTTTCAAACCTAATTATGAGCACCTAAATGTCAGCTCTGTTAAACATTTCACGTTTGATCATTGTAATCACTGTTAATAAGCTCACTTCGCATAGAGACAGGGAAGAGAAAATGACTTGTCAGATCCTGAGAGTCTGTGGGAGAAAAGACATGTGAAACTTTATGAATATTCATGAGTTTAGTTTGACCAAGTGAGATCCTTTACCTTCTGTAATTGGGTTAAAAGATACCCTTTTAAGCAACAGACTTGGTATTTGGTGTCCTGTGAGTTTCTGAAAAACATTGTGGAGGCAATTTGAATTAATGAATAAATATACTATGAATGACCCTCCTTGTAAGTATATTTAGTTTTAAAATTTGAATCCTTGACTCAAGGGATGTATCAATCAAAAAATAGTCCGTGTTTATCTTCACGTATATCTCAGTGCATTGGAAATTTAACCAACACTATTGCCAAGTGATTTTTAGGTCTTAGGATATTTAGTCAGTGATCTGGCGGCTGGCAGATAAACTGATACTTCAAACACTGCTTTGCAGCGTATCAAAGAGGTGCTAGATGACACTGATTGAGGGCCTAAGGCCTAGGAGAAGGACAGGAAATTAAAAGCAGAAAAGGGGGCAGAGGAAACAAATATGGACAAAGGATACGATGAGACTATAGGATATTCCCCAAAAGGTGTAGTATTTCAATAGCATTGAAAAGCACAACTGTTGTCAGTAAGGAAAGGAAGTATTAAAAATATGTCCATTACCCATAAATCTTTTTCTGTTACGATTTACGCATATGTCTTTCTCCATTAGATAGTGGGCAGGGACAAGGTCTCCTTCATCTTTGTGTCTTGAGTGTTTAATTACCTCTAGGTGCTCAATAAATATTAGTTTAAGGAATGAGTAAACTTGACCCTATGTTTTCCACGCTTTTCATAGAGTGGTGAGAAAACACTGGAAGGTGGCCATGTAAGTCACATAACAACCATCAGCCTCATGGTCTTACTAAAGACAGCTTCCTCCCAATGTACCAGATCTCAGTTTTTCAGAATTTTTTTTAATTTAATTTTTTATTATAGTTGATTTACAATATTGTGCCATTTTTTGCTGTACAGGAAAGTGACATTCTTTTTTTTTTTTTACATTCTTTTCCATCATGTTCTATATAATGGAATACTATTCAGCCATAAAAAACTAGAGATTATCAGAAAAATTCTTTAGAAGGTATCTGAGAAAGAACCCTTGAATTGATGCTTGTATTGGGGGACAATATTATGAAGAAATAGGAAAGGAAAGTTTGTTGTAGACCCAACTGGATAATATATTCAAGAGTGAGTTCAGGGACTTCCCATAGTGGCTCAGTGGGTTACAAACCCAACTAGTATCCATGAGGATGTGGGTTTCATCCCTGACCTTGCTCAGTGGGTTAAGGATCTGTGAACTGTGGTATAGGTCATGGATGCAGCTCAAATCCCATATTGCTGTGGCGAGGCCAGGAGCTGCAACTCTGAATCGACCCCTAGCCCAGAAACTTCCATATGCCTAATTAAACTACAACTAGGTGGACTGGACCACCTAGGTGAGAGAATGGGTCTTTATTGATTTTCTATATTATGAGCCCGATGCTATGCCACTTATTGTACAAATGCTTTCCTGTGATGTGCTAATAACACAGTCCAACACTAGTGGAGAGTTGACTATGTCCCTGGTACCAAGTTAATAGCTTTCCATACTTAGCTTTCTGGATCTTCCCGACAGCTCTCTTGCCTAGGAGGAAACCATTTAGAGAATGCAAGTTATGCAAGAGTAAGCGATGCAGGCAGAATTTGATCCCAGGTCTCTACTCCAAACTAGATGATAGTTCTGCACAGTGTCTTACTACGTGGCCAGGCCACAAAGTCATACGTAAGAGATGAACCCTGAAAATAGTGGAAACTGTCAAAAACTCATTATCAGTCCTTTAAAACAAACAATGTATAGAGAACATCATCCTACGGCTTTCTATAGCCCCTGGCAGTGACACGCATCTATATGCCTGTTCTGTCTGGCAGATGAATTCCAACCTTCTCCATCGGTCACCATCCTGCTTTGCTTCCTGATGCACCTCAACTATCAACTCTAAAAGCCTCGCGTTGGACTCTTTCCGAGTGGGCGCATTCTCCCTCATTTGCCCACTTGCTGCCCGCGGCGTGCACTTGTGAGCTGTCTGGCCAGGCTAAGAGATACAATTAGTGCATGTAGAGTAGGTTGTTTTTTTTTTCTCTCTGAGTCCATTTTCCTGGTTTCTATGGGGAAAGAGGCCGTGCTTTTGGCCTTATTAAGCTCCACACCAACCGAGCTCACTGACCCAGATAAATATTGTCTGTCTGACACGTGCTTTAGCATAATAACGATGCAGAACTATAGCCACTGCTCTCAATGGTAGGCAATCACTGAGAGAATCAGAGATTAGAATAAGCCCCAACACCAGAGAACCCCACACTTTCCCCAAACATCATTCCTCCTTGCCTTTCGTCTCTACAGTAAGACTTCTTTTCTGTGGTTTAAGATACTAATAATGGTTTGGTGAGACTAAGGTTAAAATTAGTTTGCATTTTCCTGCCCACACAGCAACTGATGGCAGGGAATTTATCCTGGGAGCATGCTGCACAGTGGGAGAAGCTGGCACAGGAAGTGCCAGAGGTAATCTGGGAAGTGGAAAATGCCTGCGAGGATAATTGAAAGACAACTATAGATCACTGTGATCACAAAAAAACAAAACAAAAACGAAAACCTATTCTCTGCCTGTCCAAACCCCAGGCAAACAGGACTAGGAGACAGGAGTTCACAACTCTAGGGGAAAAGAGGGGAGAAGAGAACGTTGCAGAAAAATGCTGACAGCGTGGTCATCGGAAGGAGTAGGCATTCAGTGAGAAAGATGGCATGGGACCAGTCTTCTTTTAAAAAAATCCCACTGTTGTTATAGATTTCCCATAAACGATATTTTTCAATGTGGCTTATTCATCAGGGAGGAGAAAAACAATGTCATTTTTCTTCTTGCAGCCTGAGATTTCTATTCCACTTCTTGTACTCATGAGACTTTGTAACTTAAGAAAAGTTAGAATGCTTCTAATTAACCTGCTTTGTTCATCATTCAAGGGGCTCTGCTGCCAAGGCCTTCATTTTGACTTAATAATGAAACCATTGAAGTTGCAGGAATAATGCAAGGAATTAAAAATGTAAAGAATGCCACCAAAAGTGATTTGCTTCCTTTGGAATGTTTTTGTATATGGCCTGGATAACCACTGGAAATATGTTTGTGTCTAGGTAATTTTGAAACGTTTTCTTTTTAGAAGAAATGGGTTTCTTTGTGTTCAGAAATGGGCAATGCAAATGCTAACATCAGTTTGTGTGTTTCAAGCTCAGAATGCTAAGTTGCAATAATAAGATTATGAAAGGGGGAAGCCGTCAGGTATTTCAGAATTCCTTGGTGCTTGAGACTGAAGGAGGCTCGGTCACCGCACATTATGGTATCGTGCAACCATTCAGCAAGTAGGAGCCCAAAAGATGCAGGTCTATTTCTGTTGTGTTGCTCATTATAAACTGACCAGCATCGGGCAAAGTTTCTTTATCTTGGCCAATGTATGAGCAAAAAATCTCCAACTAAACCCACTACTGCAGAAACAGAAAAGGTTTAAAATGTTGAAGGTAGCCTTAGCACACTAAGCCCTTCTTGGCTGACAATAACTTAACCAGCAAGTTTATGTGCTTCTATGCATGTCTCTATTTTTGGTATGCTGGTAGGTTTAGAAAGATCTAGCCTCTGCATATTCAGTGGCCAGGGGCAATACTTGTTCCTTGTTCCTAAAGAAAGGCTTTAGGGTATATATGTTAATCCCAATTTCCTAATTTACGCCCCCCACCCAACGTTTCTCCTTTGGTAACCATAAGGTTCGTTTTGAAATCTTAACATATACCTGCTACTGTATATAAAATAGATAAGTAACAAGGACCTACTGGATAGCATGGGGAATTCTACCCAATACGGTGTAATAACCTATAGGGGAAAGGAATCTGAAAAAGAATGTGTATGTGCCTATGTAGAACTGATTCACTTTGCTGTACACCTGAAAGTAACACAGCTTTGTAAGTCAAAAATACTCCATTAAACTTAAAAGGGGGGGGAGGATTTAGGAAGGATCATCAGAAAATGAATTGCAAGGAGCTCTGGCATGAGAGGTGGTGGTGTTCTCTTCCTTTCATCCTGGTGACCTCTTCCCAATGCTTGTCACATTTGCCCCGACTCCCCTGAAAGGATCAGGGCAGTGCTCAAGCTCAAAACTCTGAGCTAGACCATGTTAGTTCCTGAACCGAGGGTAGAGCACTTCACTGTAGAAGTCAAGGAACAGCTTCTACCAACGTGCACCCCCTCCAGCTATCTGCTGGAGACACAGCAGACCCTTGTTCCATGTACCACAACTGGGAGGGGAGGGAGGAGGCTGAACTGGCTAATGTAGCCCCTTGCTGGCATGCAAACTCCAGGTTCCCAGTACCCCTGAGCAGCCACGGTTACTCCTCCAAGCTGCAGATGCTGATAGTTGGAACCATGGAGGGGCAGGAAAAAGTACTTTCCTTCAGCTCCTACATGCAAGTATTCCTGTAGCCTAGGGAGCAGGTCTGGGCTTTGACCCCAGTGCCAACACAGAGCTGGCAGTATCAGCAGGTGAGAACTCAAAGAGCTGATGTTTGTTTAAAGAAGTAATAGTTGAGGAGTACCCATCATGGCGCAGCAGAAAAGAATTAGACTAGGAACCATGAGGTTGTGGGTTCGATCCCTGGCATTGCTGTGAGCTGTGGTGTGGGTTGCAGACAGGCTCAGATCTGGCATTGCTGTGGCTGTGGCACAGGCTGGCA
This sequence comes from Catagonus wagneri, assembly GCA_004024745.2. Taxonomy (NCBI): domain Eukaryota; kingdom Metazoa; phylum Chordata; class Mammalia; order Artiodactyla; family Tayassuidae; genus Catagonus; species Catagonus wagneri. Next base: position 16,522,355 of record PVHT020000257.1, on the reverse strand, counting down.
GCTTTAGCTCTGAGTTGACCCCTAGCCTGGGAACCTCCATATGCCAAGGGTGCGGCCCTAAAAAGCGAAAGAAAAAAAATGAAGTAATACTTTAACAGTTTGAAGAGGAGTCTAAGAGTTTCAAGGAAGATTGAATAAGGCTCTTACAAATAACTTGGGCAATGGGTTGAATAAAATTGGAGATTATCATTCTCATGTAGCAGGAAGTTCAGTGGTAGGCATTTCAGGGCTTGCTTGATTATTCAAAGATCTTATCCAAAACCTGGGCTCCTTTCAACTTCCTTATAGCTTTTTGGTTGCAAGATGGCTATGAATTTCGGACAAATACATCATGCTTTTGTCCCAGCGGGAAAAAAGAGGAGAGACAATGGACAAAAGATAAAGGGTAAAAAGACTTGTAGTTACATCTTCTTGATCAGGATTATTTCACAGAATTATGCCACCTCTAGAGGGAAGGAGAGCAGAGAACTCCAGCATTTAGCTAACATCCATCCCCTATATTACAGAGGAAGATGGAGGATTAGAGAGTTGCAATGATTATTGAATCAGCTGACCACAAAATAAAGAGAGGGAGAGGTCAAACAGAATATCAAACACATAACATCCAAGGCCACCTGTAACTGTAAGATGACCAATAACACAAAAGAGGACCTGGTTAACTCCAAGACGATCTAATGATCTTGATTTATTTAAAGCCGACACTTTATTAAATGTGCATGGTATGCCATAACAATAATTAGTAGCAGTCTACCACAAAGGTGAAGATCTGATTTCACATTTCCTTTCTGTGATTTAGATAGCAGTCTCCCCTCCCTAAATTATTTCTGCTTATTCATCCTATGCCATCTTAAATACATCCTAAGTAGCATCATACCTTGAGTACTCCAGAAAGCACTCAAAATTGTTAGGGCCATGCAAGTTCTGATTTGAACACGCTTCACATGCAGTGCCAACAGACAAAGGAAGTTCGTTTGGACGGCTACAGTAGCGTCATTAATCCAGTTACTGAAAAGCCGAGACTATGTTATATCTGCAAGGGTCTAAGTATATCTCATCGCAGAGCTAGATACAGAAATACAGAGCACACGTGACCAGCAGATGCTGGAGATTAGTGAGCATGTTCACTGGAGTGGACCAAGCACCATGCTGTATGTGGGAAAAGGCGGTTACAAGCAATTTGTGGCATCCAGTCCAGCATTCCAGAGGGCAGTAGTTCTCAAAGTTTGGCTCCTGCATAAACAATATCAGCAACTCTTGGATATCGTTAGAAATGCAGACTTAAGTCCTGCCTTGGGGTGGGGTTTACAGAAGGACTCTAGACTCAGTGGAGGTGAGCAAAAGATGATAAAAGGAACCTGAGTAAAACTTCTGAGACTTGGTAACAGTGACAAAGCCAAAGCTTAATTGCTCTATGATGAGCAAAATGTAGAAAGGGACTGCCATCAGTGGTGACTTGCAGCCATTTCCTAGGACCATGGACTAAATCTCCTTGAATTTCCCCTAAACAATCCAAGCAACATATTCAAATTACTTGGGTCATTTTTTTTTTAAACCCAAACCAACTAAATCAGAATTTCTGAGGGAGGTCCCCAGGCTTTGGTAATTTTCAGAAGCTTCCCAAATGGTTCTAATGCACTGCCAAAGTTGAAAACAACTGCCCGAGGAGTCTCTGAGAATCAACTACTTCAGTCTGGGGACGTTCAGAGCTGTGGAGACAGGGCACTATAACAAGGAGCTCAGTGACTCTGTTTTATTCTCATCTGTAAATTGGAGAGAATAATAGTACCTGCATGACACACACCAGAGAGAATACATAGAGAACACTTGGAGGAGTTTCTGGCTCCAAATACATATTCAATAAATGTCTCTGGGTCCTTCTTATGATAATGTAAGTCCCATAGGAATGGGGACAATTGGTGACACTAACCTGGCACCGAGGGCATCAGAAAGCACACAGTCCACAAAGAATAAAAATTTGCTAACTAAACAGATGGGTATTTCAACTTTGGGAGATTAAAAGTGCAAGCTAAGTATATTTTTGACCTTCCATTATCACAGAGGTAGAATAAAGACAGAGCTTAAGTTCATAAAACCTATCTTCCATGCTTCTTAAAAAAATTTTTGTTTAGAACTGTGCTGACCATGCATAGCCACTATCCACATGTGGCTGCTGGACACTTGCACTGTGGCCAGTCCATATTGAAATGTGCTAGAAGTGTAAAATACACAAGGGGTTTTGGAGGCAGTGTATGAGAAAAAGAATGTAAAATATCTGATTAATAATTTTAGAAAATGACTTTATTTGAAATGCTAGTAGCATTTTGGACATTGGATTAAATACATTATTAAAATTGGCCTCCTGTTTCTTCTCCTTTGTTATACATATGGTGCTCGGAAAATTTTAAATCACATGTGTAGCTTGCACTTTTGTCTCGTCTGTTGTTTCTGTTGGACAGTATTCAAGCGGATAGCACTCTAAAGTTCCTGTTGCATTTGATGACTGTGACACAGGGAACAATCACTAGGAAGACAATGAAGTCAGCAAGGCCCCGATATTCTGAGTCAGAGTGGCCCAGTTTTAACTGTTTCCAATTATAAGAAAAGTACAAAGGTATGAAGACACAGCAAACCAAAGCAGTAGGTTTTATAAAGTCAGTCATCTGATCTTAGCACACCCCTTACCTTGAAAATAGTTTTCATCTGACCTCAGTTTAATGCCCACATGGCTGTGGGTGTGCGATCCATTCCAGGGCTTTGGCAAGGAATTATTGATTGCGTGTTGTTTCTCTAAAACGTCTATATCAACATGGTTACTTTAACAGCTGTGTTTCTTAATCTGTTTATAACCATGGTAATATTCTTCATGAAATTTGCTTTTCACTATCTAAAGATTTTTACTAAATGACATTCTGCCAATATATTAGATGTATTGATATATTATCAACAAAACTTCTCCCTTCTGTCCAAGAATTTAAAGTGCCAGAGACTTTTTCAGTTGAATCACTGATAAGGGTGTGTGTGTGTGTGTGTGTGTGTGTGTGTGTGAATGTGTGCCTTGCATACTGTACAGGAGAATGAAAAATAAAATAGTATATTATCTGATTCATTATTTCCCTGCACTCCTACTTATTATTAAAGATTGTAGGTTTTAAAATTAGTATTAAATTAATTGAGTCGAGGGACTTTAGAATCACAGTGTGTTGGATACTGATAAAAAATAAGCTCTGCAAATGCATTATGAAGAGAACCTACCTCTCTTTCCATTTCTCCTTTGTTGGTAATAGGGACATGAAACCAAGTGTTAATAACAATTTAATGCTCAATATGGCAAGAAGGGAAAACATATCATTATCTCGCTGCAACAGAATTATCATTCAGGAAGACTTTTGTAACAAAGCATATATCCATTGCTCTGTTCATTCTCTTCATGGAGAGAAGCCCTATGCATTCTTAAATACTTGAAACTTGCTGTCAAAGATCTTTGCAGATTAAGCAAATAATTTGATGTGCTTTGAAATACAAGTGGTGAACTTAGGAACTCTGTTTTCTCAGATGCAAACTAGAAATCTATGCTTTTAAACTAAAAAGTAAAATGAAATAACTTCCTGGCCTTGTATCGTGCAAGATATACTCTTGATTAACCCATTTTTTCTTATATCGCACTTTTCAGTTTTAGTCACATCTTATTGACCATTCCTTCTCTGCTTGCTCTAAGGAATTTGGATTTTATGCCGAGTTCAAAAAGAGTTCCATAAAAATTTCATGTGACCACAAGGTGGAGGAGAGTGAAACTAGGAGCCAGGTGAGACCCAAACTTAGGATGCTGTAGGTGAGACAGAGAAAAGAGACAGATTCTATAAATATTAAAAAAGATAACTATTTTCTGTTTCTATCAGTATGGCAGCCTGGATATTCTGAAAAACCATACTGCGAAAGATAACAAATAATCGAGGCAAAATTTTTAAAATGTAAGATCAAATTTTAGTATATAAGTGATGTGGGAAAAAAAAGGGAATCAACAGAGGCCAAAAAAAATGAGGTGAAATCTGGAACTCTGGGAGGTAAGCCAGTGTCTATACCACTCTGATGACATCTGCCAAACCCTAGTGACCTTGAGTTTTAGTTTCAATAGCTATAGCATGTGTGAGGGACTCAACATACAGCCTACAGACAGAAACAAATGTGGAATCTAACACAACTCCCCTACAGAAAGCTGGGGCCCAAAGGTTACATGGATAGCATCAGGGTGCCCAGTAGAAGTGACCTGCAGAAGTGACCAACCTCTCTTGATCATTCTACTGGAAAAAGATAAAAAAAATTCTCCCTTGAGATGTCACAACACAATCCTTCAATCATGTAAGCCTGTTGCACAAATTCATGCCAACTCATGCAAAGTGAATCCAGATTAGTGGTTCTCCTAGGAATAAGCAGAAATAAACTAGGGTCCCCTTTAGAGAATGCACTTCAACCTGGTCTCAAAGAATTCTATAAATAAAACATTCCAATGAACATAAGTTGAGATGTAAAGTTACAACAAAAAATAAATCCCTTAAATGTCTCCATATATAAGGGTCAGTAAAAACAGAAACCCATGAAAATATGTAAATCGTAAGAGTAAAATTTAAATATCATTAATAGATTGGAATGAATAAAAGACATTTAGGTAAATGAACCAAGAAAAAGAGCATTTGACACTTACCAATGGAATTTGAAAAATAAGAATTAGAGCTTTTATGCATAAAAACAACAACTACAATTTTAAACTTAAGGGGTAGGTTAAGTTACACATTCAACTTAGTTAAAGAAGAAATTGAAAATTGGATGAGAACTTAGAAGTTACTTAAAAAGTAGCCTAGAAAGATGTATTTATTTCTATAAAGAGATAATAGAATAGGAAAATGATTCAAAGAGAATCTTCCTTAGTTATGGAAAGACAAAATAAAAAGCACAAAATTAAAAGATAAAACAATTAAAAAGTAATAATAACAAAAACTAACTAAATTCTTCATTTGGGGGAGACAAAGACTGTCAGATTAGACTTTTTTGCTGAGTTAAGTGCTCTTAAAAATGAAAATTACAGTTGTTGAAGATGAAATATAAAAAAGTTATAAAAGACAGATACTAACCAAAAGAAGATGTTATATAAATAACAGGAAAAAAAATCAAAAGTTTATTAGTGATAAAAAAGACCACCATATATTGATGATGGGTTCAATACCAGACATATAATTGTATGCAATTAATAAGATGGTCTCAAAATACATGAAAAATATATTTAGGAACATATATTTAGGAAATGTAACCATAATCTAGGTAATAAATCAGACTTAATAAATGTTTCAGAATGTGACAACCGACAATAACATTCATGGTATTATCAAAATAAAGAGATATATAATATTATTTTCTCAAAAAAATGCAGAAAATCATTTGATTCAATTCAATAAAAAGATAACCAGAAAAGATCCTAAATTGGAATTTAGTAAAACACATGTACATGTAACACATATTAAAGAATAAATAATAGTGGAAATTGGTAAATATTTAGTACTCAGTTTTAATTCATATCAAAACTTTTGATATGCAGGTAATATTGTGCATAGAGAAAATGTAAACTTAGATGTAAGTGCTGACAGTTTTAAAAGGATGAGAATTAAAGAATAAAACATCCAAATTAAGAAGTTGAAAAAGGAGTTCCCGTCATGGCTTGGTGGTTAACTAGGAACCATGGGCATGAGGTTGCGGGTTTGATCCCCAGCTTTGCTCAGTGGGTTAAGGATCCAGTGTTGCCCTGAGCTGTGGTGTAGGCTGCAGACGCGGCTCGGATCCTGCATTGCTGTGGCTGTGGTGAAGGCCTGCAGCTATAGCTCCTGTTAGACCCCTAGCCTGGGAACCTCTATATGCCCTAGATAAGGCGAAAAGACAAAAAAAAAAAAAAAAGTTAAAAAAAGAATAAAATTACCCTGTCAAGAATAGCAAAAAGGGAAATTATAAAAGTGTAAGTAAATGACAAGAAAAATACAGTGGGGGGAGATCAACACAATATAAGAGCCACGTTTCAAAAGGTAAGAATAGACAAAATGATGAGAAGTCCAATTAATTAAAAAAAACAATATTAGGTAATAACTGAGTTCATACTGAGTTCATAGATGCAACAAGAAGTTAAAGGGCCACTGGAAAATATTAGCCAATGAATATGAATAATTAGATAAAACTGATACCTTTCTGGGAAAATATAATTGATAAATCTTATAGCAAAAGAAATAGAAATTTAAAATTTTTCACATGACAAGAAATAGAATCAGGAATTAAAAATTTTCCCAAAATAAAACACCAGTTTCACACAGTTGTAAGTCTGAGTTTTACCAAATATTTAAGGTTTATATAACTCCAATATTTATAAAATTTACCAGAGAATAGAGAAAGTAAGAATATATGCTAGTGTTAATTTTTTAAGTCAGCAAATCTCTTAAAATGTGAGTACAAGAAAGGAAAATTTGAGAGCAATCTTAATTATGAATACAAGGGCAAACTTATAAATAACAAGTTTTAATGTATATAATATTAGATGTCAAGCACAGTTCTCAGGATAGTACATACATAAACTCATTTAGTCATTAAAACAACCCTATGGGTCAGATACTAATATTATTCTCAATTTACCAATAAGACTGAGGTAGAGGGAATAATTTGCTCAAGGTCACACACTAAGTGTTGATGCCAAGATTTAAATCCTGGCAGTCTTATTCCAGAGTCGATTAAAAAGACTGGCAATAATAAGTGTTGGCAAGATGTAGAGGAATTTGCATGATCTTGCATCGCTGGTGGGAGTGAAAAAATAATATAATCCTTTGGAAGACAATCTGGCAATTCCTGCCCTCTGACTCAACAATTCTACTCTAGGTACTTAGTTCAAAGAAATGAAACATATATCCACAATAGACTTGTGGGCAAGAATGTTCAAAACTAGTATGATGCATCTTATCCCCAAGCGGACAACCTGGACATCAAAACCAGGTGAATAAAACATCAAATTGTAGTATATTCACATAATAAAACTTCGCAGTAAAAAAGAACAAACTACTAATGCACACTAAAATGTGAAGCAAAACGCCAAACTTTATATATGTGTGTGTGTGTGTGTGTGTGTGTGTGTGTGTGTGTGTAAAATTCTTTTACCAAATTCTAGGAAAGGCAAAACTACTCATGGTGATTGAAATCAGAACACCCAGGATATAAAAACTAACTGGAAAAAGAGCAGGAGGGAATATAGTTTTCTATTGTTGCCTAGCCAGTTACCATAAACAGAGTGGCTTAAACAACATCCCTTTGTTATTTCACAGTTTCTGTAGCTCAGCGATCTGGGCATCACATAACTGGATCCTCTGCTCTGGGTCACACAAGGCTGAAGTCAAGATGTCATTTGCAGCTGACATCTCATCTGAAGTCCCCAGTCCTTTTCTAAGTTCCCAGGATGTTGCAAGAAATAAGGACCCAGAAATAAGGTTCCTGTGTCTCAGTGACTTTCAGCCATGAGTCATCATTAATACGTAAAGGCCAAGCCTCAGGTCCTAGCCGTGTGGCACCTTCCACGGCAGTGCACAACATGCCTAATGGCCTTCTTATGGACCAGAATAAGAGCGTCTCCCGCTGCTGCTGCTTCCTTCCACTTTCAAAGTCAAGTCTTACAAGGATAATCTCCCTTGTGACTGAAGTAAACTGGCAAGGTACATTAATTAAATATGCAAAATCTCTTTTGCTATTAAGCTCTCCTGGCACGTGTTGCCAGTTCCTTGATTAGAGCCGGTCCTGCTCCCCGTCCTGAGACTGATTCTCCATGGCTCTTAGCTCTGCCCTCTGAGCACTTGGTCCTGTCCACTGAATCATTCTGTCTTTTTCATGGCAAATGGAGTCTGCAGCATTTGCCTCCTCAGCTGCTTCTTGCCTCTACGAAGGCAGAGGTGGAGGTCTTTCATTCTGTTGCTCCTCTGTCCCTTTTAGTTCAAGTTGGTAGGATTTCTTCCAGAAAAATTAACTTTTTTTTCTCTCTCTGCCATTTTTGAAAGTTTGATTGATAAGGCTGTGATAATTTCTGGTGTACAACAAAGTGATTCAGTTATACATGTACCACACACATCCATGCTCCTTAAAACTGTGTACATATTTTTTTATAAACCTTATTGGGGTTCGCTCTACCAGGAAAAAAAAAAAGCTACAACCAAAAATTTAATTGCAGGAAACCCTGTTGTACTGCACTCGTGACGAGCCATCTCCTTAATTTTCTTAGAAGCTCTATTGTTTAATAAGGAGGGTCTGTGAGGAAGGCCTTTAACATTTTTAAAAAGTCCTTTGTCTGTCTGAAACCCTCTGCAAGGCATTGCCTTAAATCTCCATAATGCCTTAACGAGGGGGCTTAGAGGCCCACCATGGACTTGACCTTTCTGGGGAAGCCAGTTTTTAATTTGAGAATATTTTGTCATCGAGTGAGCCTGAGAATAAGACACTTTTATTTTTGAGCCTAGCAGATCCTGAATCATTTATATTTCCTCTAAATTTTGCTCCAAAACTCAACAGTTCCCTTTTTAGCTCATCTTTCTCCTCTTTAATTTTATAATAAATAGCTAGAGGAAGCCAGGCAGGACCTTCAATATTTTGCCTGGAAAATTCCCTTAGTTAGATATGTGACTGAATTCAGTGGGTGTGTTCCTATTTCCACATTACTGCGGGTGATAGTGTTACCAAATTTCTGCCTCTCTATATAACACGAGTCCCTTTTCTACCAGCTTTCAATGATATTTTCCTTACTTTAAACCCTCATAAACAGCACTGTGAAGCCTTTAGATTTCCACTAACATTCTCTTCATCCTTTGAGCCTTTTATTAGCCCTCTCCTTAAATTTTCTAGGCTTCCTCAAACAGACTCCTCAATGTCCTTCCAGCTTCTGATAACCAAAGAATTCTCAAGTCAATGATATTTTAGGTTTTTTGTTACTAAAGCATGTCATGTCCAGCATAAACATCTGCATCTGTTATCCATCGGTGCATAACAAACCATCCCAAAGTTAACGACTCAGACAATACCCATTGATTTCGTTCCCAAGTCTGTAATTTGGGCAAGGCTCTGTGATGACAGACCACCTCTCACCCTGTCGAGGGGGGCGTCTCAGCTGGAGCTGGAGGATGCACTTCCAAGCTCATGCTCCCCGGTGGCTGGAAAGGTGGTGCTATCTGTTGGCCTCTCCATAGTGTGGCTATGGCTTTCTCACGAAACGGTGCCTAGTTTCCAAGAGACAAGAAGTAGAAGCTGCCATTTTCTTAAGACCCAGTTCTGGAAGCTGGGACAGTATATTTTGTTGTCCAGCATCCCAGAATGAAAAATTCTAGGGATGGGGCTTAGACCCCCCAGCCTTCCATGGAGAAGAGTCAAAGGCATTTAGGGCCATAAGTACTTTCCTGTCGTCTTGTCTTCTTTTCATTGTCCCACATTTACAAACCGTTTTTGATCTTTGCTTTCCCTGCTTCCTCATCTCTCTTTTACTCTTTAATTCAGTAATCTGGCTTCCCTTAATCCTCAGCTCCACTGAAAACTGCTCGTTATCTTGGTCATCAGCAATCACCAAATCAAAAAGGGCAATTTCAGTTCTTTCTTTGGCATCTCAGCAGCCCCGGACACTGCTGAATTGACTTTTTGTTAAGAACATCTCTCTGCTGTTTGTGTGACTCGCAGGCTCTCGTGGCTCTCTCTCTGTGTCACTTCTGAATGGGGTGGGGGCATGCTCGCCTTCCCAGTTTGGAGTCTGGCCCCTGAGTGAGGCTAGTCAAGAGTGCTGTGAGGTACACAGGGACATTAATGACAGTTTCAAGTAAAAACACATTTTATTTCATTTAACTGTAAAACCTGACAAAACATTATTTTTAAACCATCTTCTAAAAGACAGGCTGATATTTAGTAATTCCATCGTCTATTCCCGTCTTGTCAAATTATTTTTGTTTGTGTGCTAGCTAGGTCGTCAAATTTCACGACAGTTTCTAAGTTGTCATGGATGTGTTCGATTAGATTCTAAGGTCTTTTGATTTTTTAAAATTGTTCTCTTCTAACAGTAGGGGTTGATGATAGGAATCTGCCTGGACCAGATTCCTCATCAGCAGGACAGAGGCTCAAACAAGCCCTGAGGAACCAGTCACTAAGCTGTTGAGCAAGAACTTTGCAAGGAACTGGTACTAATTACGGATCTTGTGACTCATTCCTACTGAATGAGGACACAGAAGTTCCCCTTCTATTTCAAACTTATTAAATGTTTCTTTGCTTTCGTATTAACTTGTTTTTATCCATAAGAAAGACTACATACAGAAATAATAATAAATGTCATGGAGGAGAAAATAGTACTTATTGTTCTAAGAGATAATTACCTATCATCTTTATTAAGACAGAGTCTGTGTTTTAGAAACAAACGTTATGTTTAACGTAAAGTAAAAGTAGGCAAGATTACCATTTGTTGGAAGGCCAACACATGCTAATTTATTATAATTAACAAGAAACATAATTTAATCTTGAGTGATATATCTTCATTAACATTGTAACCTATTAGCAATATTTATACCTTGCAATTACTCAATACATTTGTTTTTTTTTATCTTTTCCAAGGCCGCACCCGCGGCGTATAGAAATTCCCAGGCTAGGGGGTCTAATGAGAGCTGCAGCTGCCGGCCTACACCAGAGCAACTCAGGATCCAAGCTGCATCTGCGACCTACACCACAGCTCATAGCAATGCCAGATCCTTAACCCACTGAGCAAGGCCAGGGATTGAACCTGCAACCTCATGGTTCTTAGTCGGATTCGTTAACAACTGAACCACGATGGCAACTCCAACTCAATACTTTTTTATTGAACATCCTTGCCTAGTGCTGGCATACAATGAACAAATATTTAAGATCCTAGCACTGTAGAAACTCCTGTGATTGTCATTATGTAGTCTTTGGTTATATAAATAATTAGCTCTCTGTGTTTTGAACTTTGACATAGACTTTTAAAGGTTTTTATTTTACTTTAGAGGTGGATAATTATTTGTGGAATGTTCTAATTAATTAATGATCCATTGAGGTAACTTTCATCTATTATATTGTAAAAAATTGTTATTCTTTTTGCCTTTAAAAATTTTACTCTATGGCAGGAAATCAGAAGAGTACAAAGTAAAAACAAATGCTATATTAATAATATTACTGCTCAATCACAAGACTTCTCTTACACATTCAGGGACAAGAAATACATCTACCTGAAATGTTTTCCAAATCAAATAAATTTATATTAAAATAGCAACCATAAATTGTGAACATTATTTCACCTACTTCATGAGCCAATGATGAGGTCATTCTTCAGAGGAAAAGGGCCAAAATATTAACCTAGATTCTTCAAAGAGGCTAAAATAAAATTCTAAGTATTAGCTAGCACTCATGTTGATTTAGGGGTCCATGGTTCAAAGCAGGTAAGTTTTCTTGATTCTATTATTTATGGCCTACGTAAACTGGAACCCACTCTTGGTTAAGCAGTTGTCCAAAATTAACCTGGAAACATTCTATTCCAAATGTAAGGGAAATGGCATAACTATAATGAAGTTACAATGTCAAAAGTACCCATGTGGAAATTACAGTGGATTTACAGTTTGTAACTTAAAAGGATCATGACCCATTTTGTCTAAAATCTATTAATGGTATGATTCTGCCCTCCAATATTTGTTGTGAAGAGCTTATTTTTCTGGTTTTTAACTTAATACATTGTAAATTAACTTTATGTAACACGTATTTCAAAAAATAATGAAAATATTAATTCTGTAGCCAAAACATTAATTCTTTAGCTAAGTTCATATGAGGGAATTCATCTGTTACTACATTTGAATAGTGATTTAAGCTCCGTCTCTTCCACATCCATTTGTTTTTCTTTCAGAGATCAGATTTCAACATAATCCAGGTTTAGTCAGGTTGTTCTAGAAATTTAAACTGAGAACAGTCAACATCAAGAAAAACAAAACAAAGACCTTGCATATGGTAAGCTCGAAATGAACTAAAGAGATACGGTTTTCATTTCAATTTTTTGTCTCTTAGAAACATCTACCTGCCTGATGCCTTGGCGGTCCATTGCTATGGAAAGTGGTCTGTCCTGTGAAAGGAACACCCCCTCAATGGACCTAAATAATGATGTTCATTTTATAGCTCTTGTGAGAAATTAGCCTCCATATAGATTGGGGTTAATATCGGACAATCCAGTAATAGCATTTGTGAGTATTTAAATATTTTAACTACAGTTAGTTAACTCTCGGAAAGTGTACTAGGTCTTTTTTTTAATTACAAATTTACCCTTCTTCTTTCTATGCTCTCCCCTCTTTACAAGACCGTAAATGTATAAACTACATCTCCCAGATTCTCTTGCTTTCAGGATTCTGCTTACAATTTACATTCTGCCAAAGTGAGTTGCTGAACTCTGGGTGGAAGCGTGGGCTTGGGAAGCAGGTGGCTTTGCAGCAGCCCCCAGGCATTGACTGCCTGTCTGCTCCAGACAACTCCGGCCTTTGGGAGAAGTTTCCCAGTTTCCGATCTGGGTGTCCAGAGCAGCTTCCTGATCCGGTAGAAACCAGTGAACCAGTGTTAGTCTAGAGAGATGGCATTGGCTTTCCTGTATCTTCACTCTAGTCTTAAATACTTTCCTTTTTTTTTTTTTTGTAATACAAAAAGCTCATATTAATTCTCTCTCTGCTTCTAATATCTAGAATATGTCTGTTTTCCTGATGGAACAGTTGACTAGAAAAAGAGTTTTTAATGAGTTGAGTACACTACGGTTTATCAACAATGACTTCTTTTGGTGAATGATTTTATCAGAGGCCTGACTAGACATATCAGAGGATTAGTCACGAAGAAATGACCGTAAAATGTATGCGCATTCATGCCTTGTAAAGACAAATGAAGGAGTTCCTGTTGTGGCTCAGTGGGTTAAGGAGAGCCTCCTTGAGAATAAAGGTTTGATCTCTGGCCTCGTTCAGTGGGTTAAGGATCCACCGTTGCTGTGGCTGTGGCCAAGGATGCGGATGTGACTCTGATTTGACCCCTAGCCTGGGAACTTCCATATGCTGCAGGTACAGCCCTCAAAAGCAAAAAAAAAAAAAAAACCAACAAAAAAAAAACCGAATCAAAATGTATTTACTTTTATTTTTTTTCCATTGCTTAATGAATTTTATTACAAGTATAGGTGTACAAAAATAATCACAACTCAATTTGATAGCATTTGCATCCCAAAGCCTCAGTGCATCCCCCCACCCCCTAGACTGTCTTATTTGGAAACCAAAGGTTTCCAAAGTCTGTGAGTCATTGTCTGTTCTGTAAAGAAGTTCATTGTGTCTTTTTAGTTTCCACATGTAAGCGGTAGCATTGGATGTTGCTGTCTAATTGTCTGACTGGTTTCACTTTGCATGATAATTTCTAGGTCCATCCATGTTGCTATAAATCTTGTTATTTCTTTCCTTTTAATGGCTGAGTAATATTCCATTGTGTGTATGTACCATATCTTCCCTATCCACTCCTCTGTCGATGGGCATTTAGGTTGTTTCCATGACCTGGGTATTGCATAGAGTGCTGCCATGAATACTGCAGTACATGTGTCTTTTCGAGTCATGGTTTCCTCTGGATAGATGCCCAGGAGTGGGATTGCTGGATCAAATGGTAATTCTATTTTCAGCTTTCTGAGGAATCTCCATACTGTTTTCCACAGTGGTTGCACCAATGTGCATTCCCACCAACAGTGTAATAGGGAACCTTTTTCTCCACACCCTCTCCAGCACTTACTGTTTGTAGACTTTTTGATGATGGCCATTCTGGCTGGTGTACAGTGGTAATTCATAGTAGTTTTGATTTGCATTTCTCTAATAAGGAGCGATGTTGAACATCTTTTCATGTGTTTATTTGCCATCTGCATGTCTTCTTTGGAGAACTCTCTGCCTAGATCCTCTGCCCATTTTTTGATGGGGTTGTTTGATTTATGGTATTGAGCTGTAGGAGGTGTTTGTAAATTTTGGAGATTAATCCCTTGTCAGTCAATTCATTAGCAAATATTTCCTCCCATTCTGTGGGTTGTCTTTTTGTTTTGTTTAGGGTTTCCTTTGCTATGCAGAAACTTTGAAGTTTAATTAAGTCCCGTTTGTTGATTTCTCTTTTTATTGTCCTTACTCTAACAGATGGATCTGAGAAGATGTTGCTATCATTTATGTCAGGGTGTTTGGCCTATGTTTTCCTCTAAGAGTTTTAGAGTTTCTGGTCTTATATCTAGATCTTTAATCCATTTTGAGTTTATTTTTGTGCATGGTGTTAGGAAGTGTTCTAGTTTCACTTTTTTACATGTAGCTGTCCAGTTTTCACAGCACCAATTATTGAAGAGCTTGTCTTTTGTCCAATGTATATTCTTGCCTCCTTTGTCATAGATTAGTTGACTATAGGTGTGTGGGTTTAATTCTGGGCTTTCTATCCTATTCCACTGATCTATATTTCTGTCTTTGTGCCAGTACCATACGGTTTTGATGACTGTAGCTTTGTAGTAGAGTCTGAAGTCAGGGAGCTTGATTCCTCCAGCTCCATTTTTCTTTTTCAGGATATCTTTGGCTATTCTGGGTTTTTTGTGTTTCCAGACAAACTTTAAACTATTTTGTTCTATTTCTGTGAAAAAGGTCCTTGGTAATTTGAAAGGGATTGCATTGAATGTGTAGATTGCCTTGGGTAGTATGCTCATTTTGATAATATTGACTCTTCCAATCCAAGAGCATGGTATATCTTTCCAACTGTTCAAGTCATCTTTGATTTCTTTCATTAGAGCCTTATACTTTTCAGAGTACAGGTCTTTTGTCTCTTTAGGCAGGTTTATTCCTAAGTATTTGATTCTTTTTGATGCGATGGTAAATGGGATTGCTTCCCTAATTTCTCTTTCTGATCTTTCATTGTTAGTATATAAAAATGCAGTTGATTTCTGTGTATTAATTTTGTATCCTGTGACTTTGCCAAATTCATTGATGAGCTCTAACAGTTTTCTGGTAGAGTCTTTAGGATTCTCTAGGTATAGTATTCATGTCATCTGCAAAAAGTGATAGTTTTACTTCTTCTTTCCCAATTTGGATTCCTTTTATTTCTTTTTCTTCTCTGATTGCTGTAGCTAGGACTTCCAGAAGTTATGTTGAATAACAGTGGCAAGAGTGGACATCCCTGTCTTGTTCCTGATCTCAGCGGGAATTCTTTCAGATTTTCACCATAGAGAATGATGTGAGCTCTGGGTTTGTCATAGGTGGCCTTGATTATGTTGAGGTAGGTTCCCCCTATGCCCACTTTCTGAAGGGTTTTTATCAGAAATGGGTGTTGGATTTTGTCAAAGGCTTTATCTGCATCTATTGAGAGGATCATATTGTTCTTATTCTTCAGTTTGTTAAAATGGTGTATCACACTGATTGATTTATGGGTACTGAAGAATCCTTGCATCCCTGGGATAAATCCCACTTGATCGTGGTGTACAATCCTTTTAATGTATTGTTGGATTCGGTTGGCTAGTATTTTGTTGAGAATTTTTGTATGTATGTTCATCAGTGAAACTGGCCTGTAATTTTCTTTTTCTGTGGTATCTTTGTCTGGTTTTGGTATCAGGGTGATGGTTGCTTCATAGAATGAGTTTGGGAGTGTCCCTTCCTCTGCAATTTTTTGGTAGAGTTTCAGAAGGATAGGTATTAGTTCTTCATTGAATGTTTGATAGAATTCACCTGTGAAACCATCTGGTCCTGAACTTTTGTTGGAAGTTTTTTAATCACAGTTTCAATTTCAGAACTTGTGATTGGTCTATTCATATTTTCTATTTCATCTTGGTTTAATCTTGGGAGATTGTACTATTCTAATAATGTGTCCATTTCTTCTAGGTTTTCCACTTTATTGCCATATAGTGACATATAGTAGTTTCTTATGATCCTTTGTATCTCCGTGATGTCTGTTGTTACTTCTCCTTTTTCATTTCTAGTTTTATTGATTTGTGTCCTTTCTCTTTTTTCTTGATAATTCTGGCTAAGGGTTTATCAATTAAAGTTTCATTGATCTTTTCTATGGTTTTCTTCATTTCTATTTCATTGATTTCTGCTGTGATCTTTATGATTTCTTTTGTTTTACTAACTTTAGGTCGTCATTTCTTCCCTCTCTAGCTGCTTTAGATGTAAAGTTAGGTTGCTTATTTGAGATTTTTCTTGTTGCCTGAGGTAGGCTTGTATTGCTATAACCTTTCCTTTTAGAACTGCTTTTGCTGCATCCCAGAGATTTTTGAGTGTCATATCTTTGTTGTCATTTGCTTCTATGTATTTTTTAATTTCATCTTTGATTTCTGCTTCCTGTATTCTACTGTTGGCTGCTTCTAATGAATTTTTTATTTCAGTTATTGTATTTTGCATCTCTTGTTGTTTAATTTTTACATCTTGTATTTCTTTGCTCAGTGTTTCCTCTAAATTATCAGTCTTTGCCTCCAGTTTATTTCCAATGTCTTGCACCATCTTCAGCATCAACATTCTAAAGTCTCTATCTGGGAGGCTGATAATCTCATCACTGAGCTGTTTTTCTGGGCTTTTTTCTTTCTCTCTTATCTGAGTTATAGATTTCTGTCTTTTCATTTTTATAGATTTTTGGTGTGGTGACCTTTGTGCCCACAATAGAGTTGTAGCCTCTCTTAGTTCTGGTGTTTGCCTCCCCTGCGGCTAAAGTTTTGCTGTAGGCTTCTTGATGGGAGGGACTAATGCCTGTCCACTGGTAGGTAGGGTTGATTCCTATCTGTCTGATGGGTGGGGCTTTGTCTCTGGGTGAGATTAGAGGCTGGCTGTGGGCCTGAGGGGTCTTTAGGCAGCCTGTTTACTGATGGGTGGGGATGTGGTCCCACCTGGATTATTGTTTGGCCTGGGTCTTTTCAGTGCTGATGGGAGGGACCAGATTTTCCCAGAAATGGCCACCTCTAGATAAATGCAGGCTGATGAATATTCCCAAGAGCTTCACCTCCAATGCCCTTCCCCCACAACAAGCCACAGTCACCCCTGTTTTCCCAGGGGATCCTCCAAGAATTGCAGTCAGGTTCCACCTGGATTCCTGTGGAGACTCTGCCTTGCCCTGGGACCCAGTGCACGTGAAAGTCTGTGTGTGCCTTTCAAGAATGAGGTCTCTGTTTTCCCCAGTCCTGTGGAGCTCCTGCACACAAGCCCCACTGGCCTTCAATGCCAGATGCTCCGGGGGCTGTTTGTCCTTGTGCCAGGTCCCCAGACATGGGGATTTGACATGGGGCTCAGAACTCTCAGTCCTGTGGCTGAGTCTCTGTGATGCAGTTACTTTCCAGTCTGTGGGGCTTCCCACCCAGGAGGTATGGGGTTTCTTCTATTGTGTAATCGCCCCTCCTACCTCTTGATGTGTTCCCCTCTTTGTCTTCTGGAGTAGAATATCTTTTTTAGAAGTTTACAGTCTATTTGGTTGAAGGTTGCTCAGCATTTGGTTGTAGTTTTGTTGTTTTTTGGGAGAGAAGTTGAGATCCAGTCCTTCTATTCTGCCATCTTAATCCCGAATCTGAAAATATATTTACTTTTAAAAAATCTTATTGATGCAAAACTCAAATAACATAAAGTCACCAGTGTAACCTTTTTAAAGCATACAATTCAGGGATTCTTAGTGCAGTCACAATGTTAGACAATTATCACTACTCCCCAATTGCAGAATATTTTCATCAACCCCTGCAAGAAACCACATATATTCTACTTCCCCCACTCCCACCATCCTTTGGCAGTCACTAACGTAATTTGTCTCTCTCTTTTTGCCTGTGCTGGAAAGTTCATATAAATGGAGCCATACCATATGTAGCCTTTTGTGACTGGTGTCTTTCACTGAGCATCATGTTTTAAAGACTCATCCATTTTGGAACATTTATCAGTGCTTCATTCCTTTTATGGATGAATCCATTGTATGGTTATAACACATTTTGTTTATCCATTTATCATTTGATGGACATTTGGATCATCTCCACATTTTGGCTACCATGACTAATACTCCTGTGAATATTTGTGTACAAGTTTTTGCATATGTTTTCAGTTCACTTGGCTATAGTTCTAGGGGTGGAATTACTGGGTCATATGGTAAATTTACACTTAACTCTTTGAGGAACTGTCAAATCATTTTCCACCACAGTTGCCTCATTTTGTATTCCCACCAGCAATGTATGATGGTTCCAGTTTCTGTACTCCTCAGCAACACTTGCTATTTTCCTTTAAAAAGTATGTAGATATCCTAGCATGTGTTAAGTCATATTAAACTGTGGCATTGACTTGCCTTTCCCTAATGAGTAATAATGTTGAGCATATTTTCATGTACTTAGTGGCTATTTGTATATCTTCTTTGAAGAAATGTCTATTCAAACATTTTGCCCATTTTTAAATTGAGTTGTTTTTAATGGAATTGTAGAGTTCTTTATATATTCTAAATACTAGTTTCTTATCAGATGAATGATTTGCAAAGATTTTATCCTAGTCTGTGGGCTGTCTTTTCACCTTCTTGGTAGTGTCCCTTGAGGTACAAAGTTTTTAATTTTGATGAAGTCCAGTGAATGTATGTTTACTTTAGAAGTCTGTGCTTTTGTTATCATATTTAAGAAATCATTGCCTAATTCAAAGTCAGGAAGAGTTATGCCTTTGTTTCTTTCTAAGAGTTTTGTAGTTTTAGTCCTTGCATTTAGGTTCATTCTAATCCATTTTTAGTCACTCATTCCTTTTTATATTAATATTACTTACTTTTGTTAGTATTGTTTTTCTTTCTATTCTTATTCTCTCCTTTAGTGCAGATAATTGAGAACTGGTTCTGTTTTGAAATCCTGCTGATGAAGGAAGGTTTCAAAAATGCAGGATCAATGCCAAAAAAAGGAAATTCAAGCATAATGGCTTTAAAAACATAAAGTGCTCTTTGAGCAATTTGGGAAATAATACTGTAGCACTTGAGGTTCGAGTTACATTGTTGCCACTAAAAATTTTTAACCCAATTAAAAAACACTGTCATAAGTATTTTCAGTATAGGCTTACATCTTCCTACTACTTGTGTCCTTACCTCCTTGCGAAAATATTTTGTCGTAACAATTTTATTGTACTTGGTTTAAGAATTATTGGAATTAAAGTCACATCAGAGCTGCTTAAAGGTCTAGCACTTTGATTCACAATAATCCTGTAGTCAGTATTAAAATGTGCTATCGCCTGTGGACAGAAGGTATGAATACATAAGATTAGGTCTAAGTGCAGAGTGTCCTGAGAAATGACATCATGAGAAATGAGAACTCCATGCATATCCTAGGTCAGGAATTATAACGGATTCTTCAGGCTCCATATTCAGGCTGCCTGAAACTCTATTTGACCAATTTTAGTCTCTGTAAAACCCTAGAAGATTTGTGAAGGTCTCTTTATGGGAGAAATTTTGTCTTAACACATGATATTATAAAAGTCAGTTCTGGAGTTCTCGCTTGTGGTGCAGCAGGTTAAGGGTCTGGCATCATCTCTGTGGCGGCATTTTGAGCCCTGGCCCAGCACAGCAGGTGAAGGATCTGTCTGGTGTTGTTGCAGCTACGGCTTGATTTTTTTTTTTTTTTTTTTTTTGCCACACTGTGGCATATGGAAGTTCCTAGGGTAGGGGTAAAATTGGAGCTGCAGCTGCCGGCCGACACCACAGCCATAGCAACACTGGATCTGAGCCATATCTGTGACCTACACCACAGCTCAGAGCAATGCCGGATCCTTAACCTACTTAGCAAGTCCAGGGATTGAACCTGCATCCTCACGGATCCTAGTTGGGTTTTTAACCCACTGTGTGGCTCAGATCGGATCCCCAGCCTGGAAACTTCCATATGCTGTGGGTGCGGCCAAAACAAACAAAAAAATGCAGTTTTATATGAGACTGCTTTCTAATCTCTAATTCTAACAGGGATTAGTGCTGTTTGGTTGCATGACTAAAAGTACTTTTTTTGAATGAGTACATTTGTGTTAAGGCAATTTTCAAAAACACTCTATTTATTTAACAATGAGAAATTGTTAAATAAATAGAGGTTTAGAAATGAGATGCTTTTTTAAAAATATTTGTACACATGTTAACAAGCTTAGATATTTTTCAGGCCTTTGAAATTCATGCCCATTCTTGTTAAGCATAAAAATCCAAAGCCTCCACTGAGGCTTTGCAATCTCAAAATAAATAATTTGTTTTTTCACTGAGAATATGTAACCATAATTTTAAAGCATTTTTTGAAACTAGAGCTAGGGTCCTTCATGCTTCCCTCCTTATGGTGATCCAGCTGCATGATTCGAATTCATGGTCCCTCCCCAGTATTTCTTTTTAAAATACTGACTACATAAAAGACCTTTTCTTGTAAGGTCTTAAACATTCTAGGAGTTCCCATCATGGCTCAGTGGAAACAAATCTGACTAGTATCCATGAAGATGCAGGTTCAATCCCTGGCCTCACCCAGTGGGTTAAGGAACTGATGTTGCCATGAGCTGTGGTATAGGTTGCAGACGTAGCTCAGATCTTGTGTTGCTGTGGCTGTGGTGTAGGCCAGCGGCTACAATTCCAATTCAACCCCTAACCTGGGAACCTCCATAGGCTCCGGGTGCAGCCCTAAAAAGACCAAAAAAAAAAGGGGGGGGGGATTCTAAACATTCTTCCTCTTACTAAGTCCATGTTTGGGGGAAAGGATTCATCTACTTTTAAACATGTTGACTTGGAAATGCCAATGTCATAGTGATTTGGGGAAGTTCAAGTCATCTATGGAAATAGACATCATCGCAAATGAACAATACCTGAAGTGAAGAGAGAGAAAGGCGAAGGAGAAGTCCTGGTTGGGATACTATGCAAGTAGCTGAGGGAGGGAGAGATGCAGCAAGGCTGAGAATGAAAGCATGAAGTAAAGGAAAAAACCAGGAAGGTGAAATATCCCAGAAGCCTGAGAAAGAAGTATAAAACACACTCCATTAATTGAACATTCAAAAATAAGAGTTGGCCAATTAAACATGGATAAAGTCCACTAGAAATGGTGACTTTCATCCAAATTTCTTATGGTCAAACCATGGAGTTAAATCCTGAGCATGAGTGTAAAAAATAAAGTGGGCTGAGCACTATACACTCTTCCTTCAGGAGCTTCTAAGTGTGGATGAGGGAGGGCACTAGAATAGTAACTAAAAAGGGAGGTAAGTTGGAGGGGACTTTAGACCTGTTTTGTTTTAAGATGTAAGAGATTTGACCATACTTACAGAATGCAAGGAATAATACAGAAATAGGTAAGAGAAAGTGAATATTTATTTATTTTTCTCATTTTTATTTATTTTTAATTATGTTTTTAATTACTTAATGAATTTTATTACAATTATAGGTGTACAAAAATCATCACCACTCAATTTTATAGCATTTCCATCGCACAGCCTCAGTGCATCCCCAGCCTCCCATCTTGTCTCTTTGGGAAACCATAAGTCTTCCAAAGTCTGTGAGTCAGTATGTGTTCTACAAAGAAGTTCACCATGTGCTTTTCTTAGATTCCACATGTAAATAGTAAGATTTGATGTTACTGTCTCGTTGTCTGACTGGTTTCACTTCGCATGATAATTTCTAGCTCCATCCATGTTGCTATAAATGCTGTTATTTCATTTCTTTTAATGGCTGAGTAATATTCCTTTGTGTATATGTGCCACATCTTCTCTATCCATTCCTCTGTCAATGGGCATTTAGGTTGTTTCCATGACTTGGCTATTGTATAGAGTGCTGCAATGATCATTGAAGTACATGTGTCTTTTTGAGTCATGGATTTCTCTGGATAGATACCCAGGAGTGGGATTGCTCGATCAAATGGTAATTCTATTTTGAGTTTTCTGAGGAATCTCCATACTGTTTTCCACAGGGGTTGCACCAATTTGCATTCCCACCAGCAGTGTAATAGGGATCCTTTTTCTCCACACCCTCTCCAGCACTTACTGTTTGTAGACTTTCTGATTATGGCCATTCTGGCTGGTGAAAGGTGGTAACTCATAGTAGCTTTGATTTGCATTTCTCTAGTAACTAGTGATGTTGAACATCTTTTCATGTGTTTATTTGCCATCTGCATGTCTTCTTTGGAGTATTGTCTGTTTAGATCTTCTGCCCATTTTTTGATGGGTTTTTTCTTTTTTTGGTATTGAGCTGTAGGAGGTGTTTGTAAATTTTGGAGATTAATCCCTTGTCAGTCGATTCATTAGCAAATATTTCCTCCCATTCTGTGGGTTGTCTTTTCGTTTTGTTTAGGGTTTCCTTTGCTGTGCAGAAACTTTGAAGTTTAATTAAGTCCCACTTGTTGATTTCTCTTTTTATTGTCCTTACTCTGACACATGCATCTGAGAAGATATTGCTATCATTTATGTCAGAATGTTTGGCCTATGTTTTCCTTTAAGAGTTTTATTTTATCTAGTTTTACATCTAAGTCTTTAATCCATTTTGAGTTTATTTTTCTGTATGGTGGTAATAAGTGTTGTAATTTCACTTTTTTACATGTGGCTGTCCAGTTTTCCCAGCACCACTTATTGAAGAGGCTGTCTTTTCTCCAATGTGTATTCTTGCCTCCTTTGTCATAGATTAGACGACTATAGGTGCGTGGGTTTAATTCTGGGCTTTCTATCCTGTTCCACTGATCTATATTTCTGTCTTTGTGCCAGTACCATACAGATTTGATAACTATAGCTTCATAGTGTAGTCTGAAGTCAGGGAGCCTGATTCCTCCAGCTCCATTTTTCTTTTTCAGGATATCTTTGGCTATTCTGGGTCTTTTGTGCTTCCAAACAAACTTTAAAATATTTTATCCTATTTCTTTGAAAAATGTCCTTGGTAATTTGATAGGGATTACACTGAATCTGTAGATTGCCTTGGGTAGTATAGTCATTTTGATAATATTGACTCTTCCAATCCAAGAGCATGGTATGTCTTTCCATCTGTTCATGTCATCCTTGATTTCTTTCATCAGCGTCTTATACTTTCCAGAGTACAGGTCTTTTGTTTCTTTAGGTAGGTTTATTCCTAAGTATTTTATTCTTTTCGATGTGATGGTAAACGGAATTGCTTCCCTAATTTCACTTTCTGATTTTTCATTGTTAGTATATAGAAATGCAGTTGATTTCTGTGTATTAATTTTGTATCCTGTGACTTTGCCAAATTCATTGATGAGCTCT
>PVHT020000257.1:16472213-16498109 GCA_004024745.2 Catagonus wagneri | reverse complement strand
TCTGGTAGAGTCTTTAGGATTCTCTAGGTATAGTATTATGTCATCTGCAAAAAGTGATGGTTTTACTTCTTCCTTTCTGATTTGGATTTTTTTATTTCTTTTACTTCTCTGGTTGCTGTGGCTAGGACTTCCCAAACTATGTTGCATAGTAGTGGTGAGAGTGGACATCCCTGTCTTATTCCTGATCTGAGCAGGAATTTTTTCAGCTTTTCACCATTGATAATGACATGAACTCTGGGTTTGTTATAGATGGCCTTGATTATGTTGAGGTAGGTTCCCCCTATGCCCACTTTCTGAAGGGTTTTTATCAGAAATGGGTGTTGGATTTTGTCAAAGGCTTTATCTGCATCTATTGAGAGGATCATATTGTTCTTATTCTTCAGTTTGTTAAAATGGTGTATCACACTGATTGATTTATGGGTACTGAAGAATCCTTGCATCCCTGGGATAAATCCCACTTGATCATGATGTACAATCCTTTTAATGTATTGTTGGATTCGGTTGGCTAGTATTTGTTGAGAATTTTTGCATCTATGTTCATCAGTGAAACTGGGCTGTAATTTTCTTTTTCTGTGGTATCTTTGTCTGGTTTTAGTATTAGGGTGATGGTGGCCTCATAGAATGAGTTTGGGAGTGTCCCTTCCTCTGCAATTTTTTGGAAGAGTTTCAGAAGGATAGGTGTTAGTTCTTCATTGAATGTTTGATAGAATTCACCTGTGAAACCATCTGGTCCTGGACTTTTGTTTGTTGGAAGTTTTTTAATCAGTTTCAATTTCAGAACTTGTGATTGGTCTATTCATATTTTTTTATTTCACCTTGCTTTAGTCTTGGATGATTGTACTTTTCTAAGAATTTGTCCATTTCTCTAGGTTTTCCATTTTATTTCCATATAGTGGCATATAGTAGTCTCTTATAATCCTTTGTATTTCTGTGATGTCTGTTGTTACTTCTCCTTTTTTAATTTTAATTTTATTGATTTGTGTCCTCTTTTTTTTCTTGATAATTCTGGCTAAGGGTTGATCAATTTTGTTGATCTTTTCAAAGAACCAGCTTTTAGTTTCATTGACGTTTTCTGTGGTTTTCTTCATTTCTATTTCATTGATTTCTGCTGTGATCTTTATGATTTCTTTTGTTTTACTAACTTTAGGTCGTCATTTCTTCCCTCTCTAGCTGCTTTAGTTGTAAAGTTAGGTTGCTTATTTGAGATTTTTCTTGTTTCCTGAGGTAGGCTTGTATTGCTATAACCTTTCCTTTTAGAACTGCTTTTGCTGCATCCCAGAGGTTTTTGAGTGTCGTATCTTTGTTGTCATTTGCTTCTAGGTATTTTTTAATTTCATCTTGATTTCTTCAGTGATCCATTGGTTGTTTAGTAGCATGTTGTTTAGTCTCCACGTATTTGTATTTTTTGCCATTTTTTTCTTGTTGTTGATTTCTAGTCGTATAGCATTGTGGTCAGAGAAGATGCTTGATATGATTTCAATTTTCTTAAAGTTACCAAGGCTTGATTTGTAGACCAGGATGTGATCAATCTTAGAGAATGTTCCGTGTGTACTTGAGAAGATTGTGTATTCTGTTGCTTTTGGATTGAATGTCCTATAAATATCTGTTAAGTCCATCTGATCTAATGCTTCATTCAGGGCCTGTGTTTCCTTATTGATTTTCTGTCTGGATGATCTATCCATTGCTGAAAGTGGGGTGTTAAAGTTCCCCACTATGATTTGATGGTTTTTTTTTTTGTCTTTTTGCTTTTATCTAGAGCCGCACCCGCGGCATATGGAGGTTCCCAGGCTAGGGGTCTAACAGGAGCTGTAGCCGCCAGCCTACGCCACAGCCACAGCAACACGGGATCCGAGCCGCGTCTGCAACCTACACCACAGCTCACGGCAACGCCGGATCCTTAACCCACTGAGCAAGGCCAGGGATCGAACCCTCTACCTCATGGTTCTTAGTTGGATTCGTTAAACACTGAGCCACGAAGGGAACTCCAGCCCACTATGATTGTGTTATTGTTGATTTCTCCTTTTAAGGTTGTTAGCAGTTGTCTTATATATTGTGGTGATCCTGTGTTGTGTGTGTACATATTAAAATTGTTATATCTTCTTGGATTGATCCTTTGATCATTATGTAGTGCCCTTCCTTGTCTCTTAAAATGTTCTTCATTTTTTTGTCTGATAGGAGTATCTCTACTCCAACTTTCTTTTGATTCCCATTTGCATGGAATATTTTTTCCATCCTCTCACTTTCAATTTGTATGTGCCGTGGAAATGAAGTGGGTCTCTTGAAGACAGCATGTATATGGGTCTTGTTTTTGTATCCATCAAGTAGTCTATGTCTTTTGGTTGGGGCATTCAGTCCATTAACATTTAAGGTAATTATTGATATGTTTGTTCTTACTGCCATTTTATTAACTGTTTTGGATTTTTGTTGCTCTTCTTTCTTCCCTTCTCTTGTTGTCTCCTCTTGTAGTTTGAGGACTATCTTTAATGTTGCATTTGAGTTGATTTTTCTTGTTTGTGTATCAATTGTAGATTTTTGGTTTGCAGTTACCCTGAAGTTTTGATATAGGAGTCTATATATAAACGAGATTGTCTTACGTTGTTGGTTTCTTAATTGCAAATGCGTCTCCATGTCCTGTGTTTGTGCTCTCTTCTCACGATTTCTGATTTTGGTAGCACAACTGGGCATGGGTGATTTAGTATCTTTACTGTATATATGCCTTTATTGGTGAGCCTTGTCGTCTGTGGTGTTTTTGTTTCTGGTTGAGGTCTTTTCTTTTTTGCCTAGAGAACTTCCTTTTGGATTTGTTGTAAAGTGGTTTACTGTTGCAGAAATCTCTTAGCTTCTGCTTATGTGTAAAGGTTTTGATCTCTCCTTCAAATCTGAATGAGAGCCTTGCAGGGTAAAGCACTCTTTGTTGGAAATTTTTTATTTCATCACATTAAGTATATCATGCCACTCCCTTCTGGACTGCAGAGTTTCAGCTGAAAAATCTGCTGATAACCTCAGGGTTCCCTTGTATGTCATTTGTTTCTTTTCCCTAGCGACTTTCAGTATTTTCTCTTTCTTTGTCTTTAATTTTGGTCATTCTGATTAATATGTGTCTCAGGGTGTTCCTCCTTGGGGTTATTTTATATGGCATATGTTGAGCTTCCTGGATTTGAGTGAGTGGTTCCTTTCCCATGTTAGGGAAGTTTTCGGCTATTATCTCTTCGAATATTTTTTCTGTCCCCTTCTATCTATCTCTCTTCTCCCTCTGGCATTCCTATAATATGGATGTTGTTGCATTTAACATTATCCCAGAGTTCTCTGAGACTCTCCTCATTTCCTTTCAATCTATATCTCTTTTCCCTTCTGCATTGGTGATTTCCACTAATCTGTCCTCCACCTTGCTTATTCCTTCTTCTGCTTCCTGTATTATACAGCTGGCTGCTTCTAATGAATTTTTTAATTTGCTATTGTATTTTACATCTCTTGTTGTTTAATTTTTACATCTTGTATTTCTTTACTCAGTGTAAATTATCAATCTTTGCCTCCAATTTATTTCCAATGTCTTGAATCATCTTCAGCATCAACAGTCTAAAGTCTTTTTCCAGGAGGCTGATAATCTCCTCACTGAGCTGTTTTTCTGGGTTTTCTTTCTCCTTATCTGAGTTATAGTTCTCTGTCTTTTCATTTTTATAGGTTCTTGGTGTGGTGATCTTTCTGCAGACAGTAGATTTGTAGCCTCTATTACTTGTGGTGTTTGCCTCCCTTGTGGCTGAAGCTGGTATGGGGGGGGGCTTGCTGTAGTCTTCCTGATGGGCGGGACTGGTGCCTTCTCACTGGTAGGTGGGGCTGACTCCTATCCCTCTGGTGGGTGAGGCTTTGTCTCTGGGTGAGATTAGAGGCAGCTGCATGCCTGAGGGACTTTAGGTAGCCTGTTTACTAATGGGTGGGGCTGTGATCCCACCTGGATTATTGTTTTACCTGGGGCTTCTCAGTGCTGATGGGAGGGGCCAGATTTTACCAAAAATGGCTACCTCCACAGAATTGCAGGCTGATGAAAGTTCCCAAGAGCTATGTTTCCAATGCTCTTCCCCTACAACAAGCCACAGTCACCCCTGTTTTCCCAGGAGATCCTCCAAGAATTGCAGTCAAGTTCAACCTGGATTCCTATGGAGACTTTGCTTTGCCCTGGGACCCAGTGTATGTTAAAGTCTTTGTGCACTGAGAAAGGGAATATTTAGAAAAGACTGTTTTTAAAGGAGGCAGGCCAAGGTGGGTTCACCGTTAGTAGTGTTTACAAGCCTTGAAACAAGATAAGTCTTCTTCCTACCGGCCTTGAGGAGAGACAGTGAAATTGGTTGACTTTTCATAAAATATGTGTTGATTATGATGGCACGTAGGAAGTGGAGAGAGTTCGCTTGTTAAGATCTCCAAGAAGGAAGATTATCTCTGAGAAACCTGTTTACTTAGAGGTCCTAGGAAGAATTAAATATTCACAGCACGTGACTGATTTCTAATCAATCTAGAGATTCTAGTAAATATTTTTGAGGAACACGAATTGGAGGAACAGGGGTAGTAGTAGTAGGAGGAACAGGAATCAGAGGAATCTGAGGAGGGGGAGAGGGAGGAGAAGGGGGAGAAGAAAGTGGGGGGGAGGAGGAGAAACAGGAATCGGAGGAAGGGGAGAGGGAGGAGAAGAAGGAATGGGTGTCAGAAACGGTTCCGCCTCCAAAACATGATGAAAACATATCCAGGGATAGTGATGGTTTGAGATTCATCTTGTAATCTAGGAAGTTGGAGATAAATAACAGCTTATTGTGCATAATATAATGCAAGGTAACTGGCACCCGTCATGTAACATTGGTTTACTCTTTAAAGATGTTAAATGCCTTTTTGTCCCCATCCTTTATTTATAATCATATGTTGGACTTTTTCAAATCTAAGCATTTACCTTCTAGTTTCAAAAATGTATTGTCTACTGAAGGATACACAGTCAATCTGGGTATCTGAGCTAAACACCTTTGGTAATGAGCCAATGTGGAACCAGAAGCAAAAACAAAATAAGACGTTCATGCTACCTATGACTCCAAAACAGAGCAGCTACTCTTGGGCTTCTGTGGGTTTGTTGTACAAGGTCTTTATTAGGTCATAACTAAATATAAAATATTTTCAAGAAAGGGCAGAATGAAATAAACCCAATGGGCTGATTCTACAACAGTGGAAATATCCTTGATAAAAACAGCTTTAAGAATTTAACTTACTATACATTTAGATAAAATACTAAAATAATCTCGCAATCTCCTTGGAACGAGATGGAAATTCAGGGTAGCAACTTCCAGGACTACATTAAATTTCATCCACTCAGCATTGTGTGTATATTGGGGTTTTATTCTGATAAGGAGGTTGGCTTTCGTTTTAAGACACATCAGTTTGTTAAAGCAACATATGTAGAAGTAGACTCCTGCTGTTCTCAAGGCTTTTGCCTTTTTCCCCCTAGGAGAGCTGTGAGGAAACCCTCAATAATGAACACATAGGATATGCGTATACACGAATACACAGCGAATAGAAATATTATTCGTTTGTTCAACATTGTTAAACCTGTCTCATATGCAAAAGCACATACTCAGCATTTTAGGGTTACATATTCATTCAATTAAATAAATAACTATTCAACTTCTGAAATATCCCAGATGTGGGTATAGAAATGATTCGTGGTCTTTGTGGGAATCTGATTGCTTCTTTTGCATGTAATAAGTGAAAAGGAAGAAAACCATGATAATTGCAGATGGGCATGCTCCAGTCACCTCCAGGCGGTTTGACTAATTCACCGAGGAAGAATGTAAGCACCTTCTCTGCTGGGGTGGGAAGAACAGTTTGGCTGCTGTTACATCTTCCCAAGCAGGAAATTACAAATGCCTCCACCAGAGCCATAGAAATGAAAATAGAGACATGAGGGCACACTTGGTTAATATTTCAAGGTTAGCACCCATAGGAGTTGATACTGGATTAGATGGGGACAGTGAACAAGTGCACAGTTCCTGTTCCGAATTTCATTAGCACTTGGGGGCTTTTTAATCAAAGTCTAATAGAAGACATTTGGAAGCTCTGCTTTAAAATGTGATAACCGAGGAGTTCCTGTTGTTGCATAGGGGAAACGAATCCCACTAATACCCAAGATGATGTGGGTTCAATCCCTAGCCTCGCTCACTGGGTCGGGGATCTGGTGTTGCCATGAGCTGTGGTGTAGGTTGCTGACTTGGCTTGGATCCCACCTTGCTGTGGCTGTGGTATAGGCTGGCAGCTGCAGCTCTGATTCGACCCCTAGCATAGCAACTTCCATATGCCCTGGGTGCAGCCCTAAAAAGCAAAAAATAAAAATAAAATATAACAATGATATATAGTCTCCCAGAAAATACATATGGACACAAAGAAAATGTGCATGCAACATTAGGAACATCATGGTCTTTCTGAAATCCATCTGTGACCTTTTTTGGTTTGAAGCGTGGATTTGGGTAAAGTTCAACTAAAAGACTGTTGAAATCTTACCTGTTTTTCATTTTTATTATTTCCACATACATCTTTGTATAGTTATATATATTCATATGCTATGTTAGCTTGTTTTAAGTTCTTCCTATTTAGTGTGCAGCATTTTATACTTCAGTTGTTAAAGTAATACTTCTCTGCTATGCACACTACTAGGTACTAGGTAAATCAGTGACAAGAACAGATGTGATGCCTTTGTCATAAAGATTGCAGTGTAATTACAAATGTGAGGGGCTATGAAGATATTGCCCATCTAGAGATGGAGATGCAGGTTGAGAGGTAGCAAGTTCAGGGAAGCAAATATAATATTGTATCAATGAAAAAATAGAAAGTGATAAATAAGTAAATTGGATTTTAAGCCCCTAAGGCTTACCTTTACAAGAATACATATAATAGCTTTACTGGTATATATAGTATATCTAATATACAGTAGCTTTATTGATATATAATTTATATACCTTACAATTTACCCATTTAACGTGCACAATTTAATGGCTTTGAGTGTATTTGTAGGGTTGGACAACCATCACCACAATCAATTTCAGGATGTTTTCAATACCCCCAGAGGAATTGTGCCCATCTTAGTAGTCCCTTCACATTTCCCCAGAACTTGTCCCTCCTGTCCCCAACAGCCATGTGAAAGCACTGTTTTCTGAATCTCTAGAATTTCCGGTTTTGGACACTTCATATAAATGTAAGTATTGTTTTTTTGTGATGGACCTCTTCCTTGGTATAACCTACAAGATTCATTCATGTTGTGGCAAGTATCAACACTTCATTCTTTTTTTATAGCTGAGCAGCGTCCAGTTGTATGGTTATACATTTTTATGCATCCATGCATCAGTTGATGAACATCTGAATTATTTCCACTTTTTTGACTATTGTGAATAATGCTGCAGTGAACATTTGTGTACAAATTTTTGTGTGGATATATGTTTGCTTCTCTCTTAAGTATAGATCTTGCAGTACAATTGTTATATGGTAACTATTTTTAACCTTCTGATGAACTGCCAAACTGTTTTCCTTACCTTTAGTTTAAATGTTATTACATTTGCCTTATTCCATCTCTTGCTTTGAGTAATGGATGTTTCCTGGGAAAATTCCATTTGGGTTGAATGATTTGTTAATGGACTCTTGTTTTATATGTTCAAAGGAAACTCGATATTTAATGGCATTTGGATTTTTAACACTTATGTAAGAGCTCTGAACTAGGAAACAGAAAACCTGAATTCCAAAGCTGAGCTTTAACATTAATTCACTCTGTGGCCTGGACATGACTGTTAGTTAACCCATGAGCAATAAGGAGCTTTCTCTTAGAAAAACTATCTAGCATAATATGTAATGGCTAGTGAAGTATATCAGAAAGATAAATTACACATTTAGACAAGGATGACCAGAAAAACAAACAAAATAACAAAGTTTAGATAAATTCAGATTATTTAAGGGAAAGGTCTGATTGTCATTTTAATTTAATTTATAATTGAAAGACACAGATAATTTAAAGTGGGTGTCTCAATTTTATACATCTGCCCCCCCCCCCAGTATATTTTCTGGCCAGAGCTATAGTTTTAGCTTTTCTTTTCTTTTTGTTTTTGCTTCTAACTCAATACATTTTACTGTAGTTATAATTGCACAGTGATCATCACAAGCCAACTTCACAGAATTTCCATCCCATACTCCCAGCCCATCCCTCCCCACCCCCAGCTTGTCTCCTTTTGGTAATCATAAGTTTTTCAAAATCTGTGAGTCAATATCTGTTCTGCAAAGAAGTCCATTCTTATTTAGATTCTGCATATTAGTGTAGCATATGATGTTTTTGTCTCACTAACTAACTTTACTTAGCATGATAATCTCTAGGTCCATCCATGTTACTGCAAATGCCATTATTCCATTCCTTTTTATGACTGAGTAATATTCCATTGTGCATATATGTACCACTTCTTTTTTATCCACTCCTTTGCCGATGGACATTTATGTTGCTTCCATGTCCTGGCTCATGGAACTTCGGAGTACATGTATCTTTTTGAGTCTAGTTTCAGCTTTTCTGTTGCCATTTTTTTTAAATCTAAGATCCAAGCAGAATATTGAGAGAAGTAGGAACCTGAACAGTCAGTTAACTAATCAATCAGCCTCTTAATGCTGATGTTCAGAATTTTAGTGTGGAATCAGACATTTAACAGCTCTGAGATTCCTGGGAAGTCAGATTATGCTGAATTCCTGGAGCTTAAAAGGTATAACAGCTGATCTATACCTGCTATTATCAGGAGAATTTTTTTTTTTTTTTTTTTAGTTTTAGATAGGCTGACTCTCTGTCCTTTTATTTTATAAAGGAGATAGACTGTCAAGAAATTGAAAAAGATACGCAAACTGTAAAATTCCAGCTCTTCCCTTTTTCAGCTTTTCAGGGAATAAAGACAGCTACTATTCCCTGAGGACTTAGCATACATATATTGAGAGTTTATTGCATGCAAAACATTCACCTGGGTAAGATGAAGCATATACAAATAAATACGCATAACTTTCCAAAAGTTTATTGTTTAAACCACATGGATTACTGTTAAATATGTTGAAAACATTTAAACGTCATTAGGTCTCTAAATAAGGACACTGAGGAATTCGAGGAAGGAGAAGAGACCCCTACCAGAAACATGAGAGAAAGTTTGGGTGGTAGGGTTTGGTTCCACTGACACTGAGCCTTGGAGGATGGGGGCAGGGAGCATATTCCAGATGGTAGATGATGTAGAGGCATTCAAGACAGAGAGTACATTAGAAACAAAGGCATGAAATGAGAAAGTACACCAAGCTTGTTTGGGGAAGAATAGTTTTTTACCCAAGAACATTCAAGAAAACCCTTAGATAGGATCTTCCACAAATTCCATAGGAATGTCAAATAATATCTGAGTTGGAGAGCTTTCTAGGAATCTCGATATTCCTTTTCTGCTTGATTTTTGGGGAACTTTTCCTCCTCACTTACCATCACATTGGAGGAAAACAGAGTCTCCAAAGCTCCAGAGGGATATGTTTAGATTTACCATATGCCTTTATGTAGAGAGAAGAATGTTTCTGTCCAAAGTAATGCCCAAAAAATTATTTGTTAACAAATGAATAAATCAGTGACTAGTGAGACCAGCAGACCCTTGTTTATGGTCTAGAGAAGATGTTTAGGGGAACATTTTGAGAAGCATGTTATAAAATGTTCTAGGTTGTTACACTATGAAATCTTGGAGGCAAGAATATACAATGGAGAAAAGACAGTCTCTTCAATAAGTGGTGCTGGGAAAACTGGACAGCTACATGCAAAAGAATGAAATTAGAACACTAACACCATAAACAAAAATAAAACTCAAAATGGATGAAAGGACCTAAGTGTAAAACTGGATACTGCAAACTCTTACAGGAAAACATAGATCAAATACTCTCTGACATAAACCACAGTAATATCTTCTCAGATCCATCTCCTAGAGTGATGACAATAAAGACAAAAATAAACAAATGGGACCTAATGTTTATTAACCTTTTTTTTTTTTTTACATAGCCAAGGAAACCCTAAACAAAATGAAAAGACAACCCACAGAATGGAAGAAAATGTTTCCAAGTGAAGAGACTGACAAAGGATTAATCTCCAAAATATACAAACATCTGCTACTCAATATAAAAAAAAAAGAAAAAGAAACAGCCCAATCAGAAAATGGGCAGAAGATCTAAATAGACATTTCTCCAAAGAAGACATAGAGATGGCCAAAAAAAAAAAAAAAAGAAAATATACTCAACATGACTAATTATTAGAGAAATGGAAATTAAAACTACAATGAGGTACCACCTTATATAAGCTAGAACGGCCATCATCAAAAAGTCTGCAGACAATAAATGCTGAAGATGGTGCAGAGTGCAGAGAAAAGGGAACCCTATTTCACTGTTGGTGGGAATGTAAATTGGTACAAGCACTATAGAAAACAGTATGGGGGTACCTCAGAAAACTAAATATAGAATTTCTGTATGATCCAGCAATCCCACTCCTGGGCATCTATCTGGAGAAAACCATAATTTGAAAAGATACATGCACCCTAATGTTCATTGTGGCAGTATTTACAAAAACCAAGACATGAAAGCAACCTAAATATCAACAGAGGACTGGATAAAGAATGGGGTACATGTATACAATAGAATATTACTCAGCCATCAAAATAAAGAAATAATGTTATCTGCATGGCATTAATGAAGCTAGAAAGTATCAAAGTGAAGCTAGCCAGACAGTGAAAGACAAACATCATATGATATCACTTATATATGGAATTTTAAAAAGGCTACAAATGAACTTATTTGCAGAATAAAAACAGACTCACAGACTTTGAAAAATGTGTGATTACCAAAGGGGACAGGTGGAGTGGGAGAGGGATGGAATGGGAGTTTAGGATTGGCATATGCACACTGAGGTATATGGAATGACTGGCCAACAGAGACCTGCTGTATAGCACAGATAACTCCACAAACATTCTTTGATAATATATGTGACAAAATAATCTGAATGAGAATGGATGCGTGTATATGTATAAATGAATCACTTTGTTGTGCAGCTGAAATTATCACCACCTTGTAAATCAACTGTACCTCAAGGAAACTTTAAAAAATGAAAAAAAGGGATATTCTGGGGGTACTCTCTGATATATTTTTTATACTACTTTCTGGAGAAGCCATGGAAAGTTGAAGCTTGAAGCCCATAGAGCCCAGGATAGAGAATAAAGAAATATCTCAACTGTCAAACAGCTGTCAATGAAATAATTTAGCTCTAAATGTACAGTGTCAACATGTGAGATTAAGGGTTGATATTTTGTCTGCTTATCAAAAGGCACTGCCATTTCTGTATTCAGAAAAATTAATGAAGGAAGCAAGATGGCAGAGGAGTAAGAGGTCGCACGCACCCTCTCCCACAAACACATCAAAAAAACACATATACATGTAAAACGACTCACACAGAACATCAACTGAATGCTGGCTGAGGAACTTACACCTCCACAAGGGCAACAAACTCGACATAACTGGGTAGAGCCAAAGGAAAAAAAAACGGGAGAGAGAGAGAAGGAATCAGGACAGCACTAGCATTCCAGAGAGGGAGCTGTGAAGCAGAAAATTAACGCACATTCTGGGAAGTCACCTAACCGAGAGAAATACCACCCGAGCTGGAGGGACCTCAAAAGTTGCCAAGAAAAGTATAGCAACAGGACTGAGGATGGAAAAGCAGAGTTAGAGCTGCACAGATCATCTGAACCACCAGCCCAGACACCAAGCCTGAGACACTTGGGGCAGGGGGCTGGGTGCTAAAACATAGACTCCGGAGGTCAGTCCCCGGGATAGGGCTGGGGTTGGCAGTGTGGAGACAGCCTAAGGGGCTAAGGAGCAGTGCTCCATGGGCAGGGGAGTGGGACGCCATAGCAGAGGGAACCTGGGAGAAGGTCCAAACATGTAGGTAAGGCAAGGCACCATTGTTGGGGAGGGTGAGAGGAGGAGGGGTGGACCGCCATAGGAAACCTCTTGTGCCTGAAAGTGCGTGCATGCCCACAGGCTCGCAGAGGGCGGGCAGTTCTGGTGCAGGCTGCCCAGGGCATGAAGCCATTCCCTAGCCTTTGGGAGACCAGACGGCTCTGGTGCAGGCTGCATGTGGCGAGAAGCCTCTTGCTCATATATGGGGGATTGGGTGCTTCTTGTGCAGGCTATTGGTGGCCAGGCACCTCTAGTATAGGCTAAGGGCATCAAGGGGCTAAGTGCGACATGGTGCCCTCCAAGCACCATAAGCTGTTACTCTCACTCCCCTGGGGATACATCCACCCTGCAGCTGCCACTGCCAAACACTCTGGGCTACACCCAGACACTTGGTCACTGTCCCTGCCCAAGACCATACAACTAGGAGTAGCTGGTGCAGCACCTCCTGTGTGGTCTAAGTGGGACAGGGGGCTTCTTGCAAGGTCTGCAGGTGGCAGGAGCAAACCACCGCAGTTATCCCTGACTCCAGAGGTGGGCGTGGCCCACCACTGGGGATACCTGAACAAAAATCACTTGCAGCCCCAACCACCTCAGAGAGCACCACAGAGAAGGAGACATTATGACGGAACACTCCCTATTGTTGCTCTTGCTCCCCTGGGAGCACACCCGCCCTGCTGCTGCCACTACCAAACATTCTGGGCAGTGCCTAGATGCTTGATCAGTGTCCCTTCCCCAGAACCTGCAACTAAGAGCAGCTTGTGAAGCATATCCTGCTTGGACTAAACTCGGATGAGTTGCTTCTTGAATGGTCTACAGGAGGTGGGGCAAACCATGGCAGTTATCTCTGGCTCCAGAGGTGGGAGTGGCCTGCCACCACTAGGGGTCTGTGAACAGGCACCACTTGCAGCCCCAATCACCTGAAGGGCACCACAGAGGAGGGCACTGTGACTGAACACCAGCCGTTGGTGGTTCTCACACTCCTGGGAATACACCGGCCCTGCTGCTGCCACTGCTGAATGGTCCAAGAAGTACCCACGTGCCTGATCTCTGTCACTTTCCAGGACCCTACAACGAGGAACAGCCTGTGCAATTACCTGCTATTTGGGCTAAGTGAGACTCATTGCTTCATGCATGGTCTACAGGTGGTGGGGGGCACACCACCACAGTTATCACTGACTCAAGATACGGTCATGGCCCACTACTACTAGGGGTCCCTGAACAGGCACCACCTGTGGTTCCAATCATCTCAGAGAAGGGCATTGCAATCAAACACTAGCTATTGTTGCTGTCACTCCCCTGGGAACTCACACACCCTGCTGCTGCTGCTGCTGCTGCTGCTGCTGCTGCCACCGCCAAATGCTCTGGACACCTTGTGGATCTGCCTAGAGCTCATTACCACTTCCCAGAGCCCTGCAACTAGGAATAGCCAGAGCCACCTTCCTGCAGGTTCTTGCTGCTGTTGAGAGCTCAGTGACCAGGCACTGACTACTGGCCATACCCATTGCTTTCTTCTCCCTGAAAAAATACTGAGCATCCTAGGGATAACAGCCTGCTCACCCTGAAGAAAGAGACAGCAAACAGTCAAACTTCCACACCAAAAATAAACAGGAAACCCCCCCCCAAATACAAAGGGGTGCTCTTGCTTAGAAGTAGTCTTACAAGACTACAGTTTGGCTTCCCCACATTCACAGAAAAAGAAAAGCATAACCAAGATGAAGAAGCTCAGAAACCATTCCCAGTTAAAGGAACAGGAAAATTCATTTAAAGCAGCAAATAATGAAACAGACCTCTGCAATCTGACGGACATTGAGTTCAAAAGGGAGATGGTGAAAATACTGAAGTAATTAAGGCTGAATACCAAGGAATTAAGAGAATACACAAACAGTAACGCAAATTCCCTTAGGCACTAGAAAATATGAGGAGCCAAGAAAAGCTAGAAAACTCATTTTCAGAGATTCAAACTGAGCTAAAGGCAATAAAGAACAGATTGAATAATGCAGAGGAATGAATTAGCGATGTGGAAGATAGAATAATGGGAATCACCCAATCAGGACAGCAAGCAGAAAACCAAATGAAAAAACATGAAAACAATATGAGCTATCTATGAGATAATATAAAGCAGGGAAATCTTTACATAACAGGAATTCCAGAAATAGAAGAAAAAAAAAACTGATTGAAAATGTATTTGAAAACTTTACAAATCTAAAGGAAACTGATAGCAAGTTACAGGAAGCACAGAGGGCCGCAAACAAGTTGAACCCAAACAGGCCCACACCAAGACATATTATAATAAAAATGGCAAAAGTTAAAGAGAGGATAATAAAGGTAGCAAAAGCAAAGCAAAACATTAATTATAAGGGAACCCACATAAGGTTATCAGCTGATTTTTCTGCAGAAACACTACAGCACAGAAGGGAATGGCAAGATATATTTAACGTGCTGAAAGGAAAAAAAAATTTGCAGCCTAGAATACTCTATCCAGCAAGATTATTTATTTATTTATTTATTTATTTATTTATTTATTTATTTATCTTTTTGCCTTTTCTAGGGCCACACCTGTGGCACATGGAGGTTCCCAGGCTAGGGTTCTAATCGGAGCTGTAGCCGCCAGTCTATGCCACAGCCACAGCAACACGGGATCCGAGCCACATCTGCAACCTACACCACAGCTCACGGCAACACTGGATCCTTAAACCACTGAGTGAGGCCAGGGATCGAACCCACAATCCCATGGTTCCTAGTCGGATTCTTTAACCACTGAGCCATGATGGGAACTCCAGAATATTATTTAAAATTGAAGGGAAAATAAAGAATTTCTCCAACAAGCAAAAGCTAAAAGAACACAGCAATACTAAACCCTTTCTAAAAGAAATACTGAAAAGGCTTCTCTAAATAAAAAATAAAAAAAAAGTAAGAAGAAACAGAATGGAGGAAACCACAACTGGAATGCAATCACTTAAGTAAGCCAGCATACAGATCTAAAAATGAAGATGTTGAATTTTTTTTGAAAAAAACATCAAAATCATACACTATGGGGAGGAAAAATAAGAAAATATAGATTCTTTAAATTAAAAAAAATTGTTCTTAATGATATGTTTGAGCCTATATGGCTATCAGACTAAAGCAAGCACATATAAGAAGGTGTTAATATACTTAAAAAACAGGGCAACCACAAATCAAAACCGAACATCACATTCACAGAAACTGAAAAGTACTCAAGCATAAAATAAATGGAAACCATCCAAACAAAAAAAAGGAAGAAAAGAGAAACACAGAATAAACTGGAAAACAAGGTCTAAAATGGCAATCCAAAGACGCAGAATGGCAGATTGGATAAAACAGCAAAAACCTACAATCTTCGCCCTATGAGAGACTCACCTTAGGGCAAAGGACACATAGAGATTGAAAGTGAGGGCATGGGAAAAGATATTTCATGCCAGTGAACAAGACAGGAAAGCAGGAGTTGCAATCCTCATATCAGACAAAATAGATTTTAAAATGAAGGCCATAAAGGGAGACAAAGAAGGACACTATTTAAAGGTTAAAGGATCCATTAAAGAAGAGGATATTACAGTTGTCAATATACATGTCCCTAATATAGGAGCACCCAGATACCTACAACAAATATTAATAGACATAAAGGGAGAAATTGATGGGAATACAGTAATAGTAGGAGTTTTTTAACACCCCACTCACATCAATGGACAGATCCTTTAGACAGAAAATCAATTAAGGCAACAGAGATTCTAAATGACAATAGAAAAGGTAGATCTAATTGACATTTTCAGGGCATTACATGGAAAAGAATCAGAATATACATTCTTCTCAAGTGTACATGGAACATTCCCGAGGATAGATCACATACTGGGGCACAAAGCTAACCTCAACAAATTTAAAAGTATAGAAATTATTTCAGGTATCTTCTCTGAGCACAATGGCATGAAACTATAAATACTAGAAATCAACCACAGGAAAAGAAATGAGAAAAAATACACTACATGGAGACTAAACAACATACTACTAAAAAATGAATGTGTTGTCAATGAGGAAATTAAAAAGGAAATTAAAAATTACTTTGAGACAAATGAGAATGAAGACACAACCACTCCACATCTATGGGATGCTGTAAAAGCAGTGCTCAGAGGGAAATTCATAGCAATACAGGCCTTCAAGAAAACAAAAATCGCAAATAGACAACCCATCACCTAAATGAATTAGAAAGAGAAGAACAAACAAAACCTAAAGTCAGAAAGAAGGAAATGATAAAGATCAGAGAGGAAATCAATAAAACAGAAATGCAAAAAATAATAGAAAAAAATCAATACAACCCAAAAGTTGGTTAATTGAAAAGGTAAACAAAAGTGACAGACTTCTGGCTAGACTCACCATGAAGAGGAGAGAAAAAACCCAAATTAACAAAATAAGAAATGATAAAGGAGAAGTCACAATGGATACTGCAGAAATACAAAAATACAAAACCAAAACCCAAGAGAATACTATGAACAACTGTATGCCAACAAATCTGACAACCGAGAAGAAACGGACAACTTTCCAGAGACTTAGTCTGCCGAAACTGAATCAAGAAGAAACAGATCAACTGAAAAGACCAGACTGATCACTAGAAATGAAATTGAATATGTCATAAAAAAAAAAACACTCCCTACAAATAAAAGTCCAGGACCAGATGGCTTCACAGGTGAATTCTACCAAACATACAAAGAGGAACTTATACTCATCCTCCTTAAAATTTTTCAAAAGGCTGAAGAAGAAGGAACATTCCCAAAGACATTATATATCACCATCACCCTAATTCCAAAACCAGAAAAAGATACCACCAAAAAAGAAAACTATAGGCCAATATCTCTGATGAATACAGATGCAAAAATTCTCAAAAAAATTCTAGCCAACCGAATTCAACAACATATAAAAAAGATCACACACCATGGCCAGGTGGGATTCATCCCAGGTCCACAAGGATGGTTCAACATATGCAATTAAATCAACACCATACACCATATTAAAAAGTCAAAAACCACATGATTATCTCAATAGATGCAGAAAAAGCATCTGACAAAGTCCAACATCCATTCATGATAAAAACTCTTACCAAAGTGGGTATAGAGGGAAAAAAACCTTAGCATAATAAAAGCCATTTATGAAAAACCCACAGCAAATATAATACTCAATGGAGAAAAACTGAAAGCCTTCCCACTAAAATCTGGAACAAGACAAAGATGCCACTGTAACCACTGTTATTCAACGTAGTATTGGAAGTCCTAGCTACAGTGATCAGACAAACAAAAGAAATAAAAGGTATCCAAATAGGAAGAGAAGAGGTAAAATTGTCACTGTATGCAGATGACATGACACTATATATAGAAAACCCTAAGGACTTAAACCCAAAATTATTTGAACTGATCAACTAATTCAGCAAAGTAGCAGAATATAAGATTAACATTCAGAAATCAATCACATTTCTGTATACTAACAATGAAATACTAGAAAAGGAATACAAAACGTAATACCTTTTAAAACTGCACCAAAAAAAAATCAAATACCTGGGAATAAATCTGACCGAGGAGGTGAAAAACATATGCTGAGAACTATAAAACATTAATCAAGGAAATCAAAGAAAATAAAAAGAAATGGAAAGATATCCCATGCTTACGGACCGGAAACATTAGTATTGTAAAAATGGCCATACTACCCAAAGTGATCTCCAGATTTGATGCAATCCCTATCAAATTACCCATGTCATTTTTCACAGAACTAGAACAAACAATCCAAAGATTTATATGGAACCACAAAAGACCCAGAATTACCAAAGCAATCCTGAGGAACAAAAACCAAGCAAGAGGCATAACTCTCCCATACTTCAGGCAATATTACAAAGCCACAGTAATCAAGATAGTGTGGTAGGTACCAAAACAGACATACAGACCAATGCAACAGAATTGAGAACCCAGAAATAAACCCAGACACCTATGGTCAATTAATATTTGACAAAGGAGGCGGGAATATAAAATGGGAAAAAGTCTTTTCAGCAAATATTCCTGGGAAACCTGGACAGATGCATGCAAATAAATAAAGCTAGAACACACCCTTACACCATGCACAAAAATAAACTCAAAATGGCTTAAAGACTTAAATATAAGACAAGACATAATCAAATTCCTGGAAGAGAACATAGGTAAAACATTCTCTGACATTGGCTTTACAAATGTTTTCTCAGGTCAGTCTCCCAAAGCAACAGAAATAAAAGCAAAAGTAAACCAATGAAACCTAGTCAAACTGACAGGCTTTTGCACAGCAAAGGAAACCAAAAAGAAAACAAAAAGACAACTTACAGAATGGGAGATAATAGTATCAAATGATGCAACTGGCAAGGGTTTAATCTCTAAAATATATAAGCAACTTATACAACTCAACAGCAAAAAAGCCAACTCAATTGAAAAATGGGCAAAAGACAAATGGGCAAATGAATAGACATTTCTCCAAAGAAGATATACAGATGGCCAACAAGCACATGTAAAAATGCTCAATATCACTGATTATTAGAGAAATGCAAACCAAAACTACTATGAGGTACCACCTCACACCAGTCAGAATGGCCGTCATTAATAAGTCCACAAATAGCAAATGCTGGAGAGGGTGTACACTGTTGGTGGGAATGTAAGTTGGTACAACCAATATGGAAAACAGTATGGAGGTACCTGAGAAAACTATACATAGAACTACCTTATGACCCAGCAATCCCACTCTTGGGCATATATGTGGACAAAACTTTCCTTGAAAAAGACAAATGCACACTCACGTTCATTGCAGCACTATTCACAATAGCCAAGACATGGAAACAACCCAAATGTCCACTGACAGATGACTGGATTAAGAAGATGTGGTATATATACACAATGGAATACTACTCAGACATAAAAGAATAAAATAATGTCATTTGGAGCAACATGGATGGAACTAGAGACTCTCATACTGAGTGAAGTAGGTCAGAAAGAGAAAGACAAATACCATATGATAGCACTTATATCTGGAATCTAATATACTGCACAAATGAACCTTTCCACAGAAAAGAAAATCATGGACTTGGAGAACAGACTTGTGGTAGCCAAGGGGGATGGCAAGGGAGTGGGATGAACTGGGAGTCTGGGGTTAACAGATGCAAACTATTGCCTTTGGAATGGACAGGCAATGAAATCCTGCTGTATAACACTGGAAACTATGTCTAATCACTTCTGATGGATTTGTATGTGTATGCATGTGTGTGTAACCAGGTCACCACACTGTATAGTCGAAAACTGGCAGAAACCAGCTATCATGAAAAAAAAATAAAAATCATTATACAAAAAAACAATAAACTAATTTCCTGCTTTGATAAATGCGAAAAAAAATCAATGGAAATGCAACCTCTGAAATTTTAACTTATAGTCCAAGAGACAGAAAATTAATTTCTACAAATGAATAGTAATTTAGAATATAATATGTATTAGGAAGCTTTCTATGTAATCCTCAAAGGATGTTGTCTATGAAAGATACTGATTAAACTAGAGAATTGAAAGTATTTGGTCAATTTAATCAATAAAGCCTTTTCACCTAAATAATTTGGACTCTCTTAAATCAGAATGGGCTTAAATAATTAAGTCAACTATATCACTACATTTTAAACCTTTGACTAACTGTATAGTATAATCTGAAACTGTCAATTAAGTCTTTCAATCTGAAAGATACAACTTCAGCAACAACAACAAAAAGTGGTTCTCATGACCATTTCTGATTAAACTGAGACAGACACAGTTGAAATGAAAGGAAGGAATTAACCTTAGAAAACAAAAAATAACTAACTTTAAAAGACAAAACAAGAAAAACAATTTTATGTTTTTCTCTATGTGAATCAAAGCCATTTAGAAGTTTAAGTTACATGGTGTGTGCTCTAACCAGTTGTAAAAACTATTATAACACTCAACTGTTAAACTGTGGCTGAAGGTGTTTTCTAAATTTTTTTTAGAGTTCAACATTTTTGCATATTTATATCACAACTTTTCTGAAGGTGATATTACAGATATAGGTAATACTGCTCCATAACCGTTCACAATTTATTCTCTCCTTACTCTAACCAGTGGTACCCAGTAACCTGAGCTTAGTGTTCCTTATTTTCATCATTTATAATTCATTTCATAAATATTTATTAAGTGCCCCTTATGGGCCTGGGAATTTTCCGTGTGTGGGCAAGACATCCGACAGTGAACAAAACAACCACGCCCATGCTCATGGACCTTTTATTCTAATGTGAGAGGGGACAGGCAAATAAACAAGGAAATTATGTGGACAGAACTGATCATTTTGTCTAAGAGAAGCTTAGCTCTAAAATCTATTCTCATGTAAAGGATATTACCCTCACACAAATGTCAATTACATTTGTTAGCATTCTTATATACCCCTAAGAATCAGGTCCATGGGGTTGTCTGTGAATTTTACTAAGCACCTCTTTTCCTTTGTAGTAAAATTTGAATCACCTGGACAATTCCTCACCTTTCATAAGTAGTTTAATCTGGGATATATAGACCAATTATGCAGTCACGTGAGGCACCCAACTTATTGTGCAATGTCCAAATGTTAGTGAATTCACTTGGCTTGTGGTCAGCAGAAGACATCGAATATCAAACTCCTGGCAAGAGCCTGAATGAAGTCATCTCTTCCACCTTCACTTGACCTCAGCCCAGGGGGTGTAGAGCTCAGCTGCAGTGTTTTACAAGACATCAAGACACATCAATTCCATGCCAGCCCTGCCTGCCATCCTTACTGAGCTTAAGTAATAAGTAAAGAAAGCAAAGTTCAGTTATGAGAAACAATGTTTTCACCCCATGCAGATGTTTCTTAAATTTCCTATTGAATGCGATTTTTATTTGAGGGAGCAAAAGATATGATCTTATCTAAAATCCAATTCTATCTTCAGGCTTTAAAAAAAGTTGCTTAATCTAGGTCAATGGCTTTTATCTATTTTTATA
Source organism: Catagonus wagneri (assembly GCA_004024745.2). Lineage (NCBI taxonomy): Eukaryota > Metazoa > Chordata > Mammalia > Artiodactyla > Tayassuidae > Catagonus > Catagonus wagneri. Next base: position 16,477,086 of record PVHT020000257.1, on the reverse strand, counting down.
TACCAATCAATATTAGAAGAAATGTCAAAATTATAGCATATAAAACAAAAATAAGTTTAGGAGATGTCTTCAGCCTATTTATGGCTGCTAAGAAATAAATATACAAATAGTCTGTATATAAGAAATTTGTATATTTCAGACAAGTTCAGAAAAAGTGCACCTAAAATAGGACATCTTACAGATGCATCTGAAGATTCATTCATTGACAACTGTGTTATCTGATGCCATTCTAAACAAATACAGCAGGAATAGATTCAAAGCTATTAAACTTAAAAGCAATCTTAATCAAAGAAAGTCGAAATTATTTTTAAAATAAATAAAAGTCCAAACCACAAAGAAACCTCACCCTAACAATTTGAACTTGTTTTATAAGATGTCATTTCTCTTGGAGCTAATCAGACATGAACAATTTTATTGGGAATCTACTTTGCATATGTAAGTCATTTTGCTAGATGGTGAGGGTCAGCTATTGTTCATACTTTGTCATCTTCCTTTGCTAGAGGAACCAGAAGACTGAACCAAAGATTGTTGAATCTCAGAAGATTTTGTCATTATTGAGACCACTTGCTGGTTCACAACATTCTTTGACTTTTCCCTGAAAGAACACAGGCACTGGGCGGGCTGAGTTTTGGACAACACATGCAAGGACTTTTTTCTTTCATTTGGTCTGTCTCAGTATTCTGAAGGTTGTCCAACTCTGGGAGCTCACCAAGTTTCATTCCATCCATTAGGCCTGGAGTAAAGAACAAACCTGCAAATTCTGTCAAAATGGATGATGTATGGCTGCTGAGAAATTCAAATTGCTTCAAGTGTGGGAGCCAACAGAGTAATGTCCCACGACAAGATGAGATCACAGCGTCATGCACTCAGTGGTGTGTGAGCTGCATTCTATATGCATGGGGGAGAGCCAAAGCATGAGTTCATTGACGGAACGGTGCAATGCTTTTCCTTAACCCTCTAGCTTCCAAGAGTTTAGCCAGATCCAATATGGCCATGGATTCCACACTAGATACCCCTGGGATCACACTCTACACAGTCATGATCAACAGTCCATAAGATGGGTGCAGAATAAAGTACTAATCCAACTTCTTACTGGATTGATTTTCCCAAGTGCACTGTAGGCTGATGGAAAAATGCACAACACGACTTCACAACTTAAGATTTATTTGGGGAACTTACTGAGGACTATAGCCTGGGAAACAGCCTTCAGATGGGTCTGAGGAATTGCTTTGAAGAGGTCAGGGAAGAACCAGGATATATATATAAATAAATATTTATATATAAATATAATTTTTACTAGGGAAAAATGTAATGAGACATCAAAATATTACTACTACTCATGAAGAATAGATATCTCAGGTTAATGATTTTAGTGCTTTGCTATGTATTGGGAAGATCCAAGAATCTGGGTCTTTGAAATTTTTTCCTTACATATACCTCTTAACTAGCTAGGGGCCACTATACTCAAAGCAACAGAATGCTTCCTGTTTTGCTCTGTCCTAACTGCCCCTCAGGGTGCCCTGCAGTGGCTCATGGCTTGATCCTTCTAGAACCGGGTGGCCAGGTAACTTTTTTTCTTTACAGCACCATCATCTCACTAGCCATGGTGGCTGAAGCCCTCCACGAGTTTAAGAATGTCATAGATCCACAAAATTCTGTCTTGTGTATAGTAACTGCCATGAGTGAGTTGTCTGAAATATGTGTATTTGTGATGGTGACAAGCGAGTTTTCAGTGAGAAGCTGAACTGAGATGTTGGCTGAGGAGAAGAATTAAAATTCCCTTGAGATGTATTTTGTAATTTGGCAAACGTAAAGCCACTGAGTTCAAGGTGCTTTGGAGGCTTCCTTTCTCATTGGTCCCAATTGATTTTAGGGTTTAGGAGACAGACTGTATGCTTCCAAGAGTCAGATGAAGAATCCAAACCGTGTGTGGTCATCAGGAGGAGATTTTAACAAGGCAGAGGCTCACAAGGAAGTAGTCTGGAAAACAAATGTAGTCAAATATATGTGGCTCTTATCTCAAAGCAGTCTTTCAAATTTCTAAGAGAGTAGAAGAGAATTTATGAGGAACACTCATCCCAGGCTTGTTTTAGAGATGAGAGAAAGAGGATGATGGTAGGTAGGGATTAACAAAAGGCTGTTCTGAGATGACTTAGGCTATCCTGCATCCTCTCTTCCCTTCTTTTCCACTTGCTTGTCTTCTTCCAAGTTTCCTCCCCATAGCTAAAGTTGCCAATTAAATTCATATTTCAGATACACAAAAATAATTTTATGATTTACTGAATGTGAATATTCATTGAAAAATATAGACATCATTTATCTAAAATTCAGATTTAACTGAGCACCCTCTATTTGTATTTGCTAAACCTGGCAACCCTTTCTATATCCCCATCCAGTCCGTCCCACTGGAGTCTAAAAAGAAAAAGAATTGTAGCAGAGAAAAAGAATTGTAATTAATAGTAGCAGTCAAGGAAAACATGGCCAAATGAAACAGCATGGCCTTGATACTTCTGGCTATTTATAGGCTCTGTTTCACTGATGAAATAGTGGTTTGTCATATGCCTTTCTGCCCAGTCCTTACGTTTGCACTCTGGCCTCCTGCTTCAGCACTGACCACCTTCCCTTTAAGTTAATGGCTTGAATGAAGTGCCATGCGTCAAGCATATGCACGCTGCCGAGCCAGGGATAGAACCTGCACTACAGGAGCAACTCAAACTGCCGCAGTGACTATGCCGGATCCTTATCTTGCTACGCCACAAGAGAACTCCAAAGTGGGAAAACACTTTACTGGAGAACTGTCCCAGGTGAGGGCCCTAAAACCAACAGTGATGGACTTGTCCTTGGTGAGAGAGCTTGCTAGCGTCAGCCTTCATTCTTGTACTTCAGTAGGATCTTTGTCAGACAGTCCTGTTAAATCACCCAGTTTGTGATTTGGCTCACAAATTTTTGCATATGAATGCTTGGGGTATTAAGCATTATATCTTGAGATTAAGAGGCAAACATTGCTGTGTTTCTGCTCTCACATATTCACAATGGAAAAAAATGTTTTCAAATATGTGTTGCCTTAGACTGGTTTAATGAGAGAACTCTAAAAAGAAAAAAGATATTAAGCCTTATGTATTGCTGTGTGCTCACTGAGAGAGTGTAAAACTGAAAACTCTTGCACCAAAGAATCCACCATTGATTGATGCAAGTCATGGAAATGTGTCAAATGTAACAGCTTTCAAGCACTCTCTTACACATTGCACATATTTGCTTTCTTATGTAAAGATTTAAATTGGCAATGTTTTATCTGTTTCAGTCTAGGAGAATTGTATAAATAACTCGCATAATATATGAAATTTCTTGCTCACACATCAAGTGTTACCACACATTTTTGTCTTGACTCCATAGATCATATATAGAACACAGAACGCACCTAGAATGCAAACTGTAAGGCAGATATTGAAACTGAGTACATCCTAGAAAAATAAGAAACACTCCTTTGTGGGTTGGAAGCAAAGCCTTCCAAGCACTGAGACAAATATACAGCAAATCTGCTAATAAAGTGGCCAATAAAATTTCTCTCAAAATATTTTAAAAAACAGATTAGTTACCTTATAGTGAGAAATGCATATACACGTGCTTGTTTGTTAGGACTTGGAATATAGCCTCTATGGATCTCTTTAATGTTCAAATACAATTCTACCTAATTTTAAATAATCTTTTAATTTGATGTGAATGTATTCTTTTCTTATGTCAGGCTGTTCCAGAAATGTCAGTGACTACTTTTTATTTTTCAATCTTTAACCTAAGCCTAGCATTTCCCATTAGAGTTCATCCCTACAATTGAAATTAAAACCTCTTTCACTTGTCTGCTAACAGAAAAGAATTAAGTTATTTTCTTTGAAATGTCTCATTTCTCAGTATTTTATTTAGAAAGATATGTATGCTACAAATGTATATTGAGCATACACTGTTTATCACCTGTGTTAAACCCCTTTTCATCTTGTTTTTAATATTTTAGGTAATTACAATGTCTAAATGTACTTTAAAACTAAATTGCTTCAGTAAAATTGATAAACATGAGTATTTCAGATATCTGTTTTGTGTCTGAAATGAATTACATGTCAGAGCTGGCTGAGGATGAACCATCCAATGCAAATGAACAATAATTAGACGGGCTACAAAGGTTAAAAATCTGAAGCAGGAAAGAGACAATGATTCTGTCTGATTAGGAAGAGTTTTATGGACTTATGGTCACAAAAATGTAGCACATGTATTGAGTTTTGTGTGTCTGCCTATTGATGTAAAATATTTTTTATTAAAGTATAGTTGATTTAACATGTATTGAGTTTTACATTCTATGAGGCAACAATCACCCTGATACCAAAAGAGAGATACCACAAAAAAAGAAAATTACAGGCCAATCTCACTGATGAACATGGATGCAAAAATCCTCGACAAAATACTAGCCAACTGAATCCAACAATACATTAAAAGGATTGTACATGACAATCAAGTGGGATTTATCCCAGGGATGCAAGGATTCTTCAGTAACCACAAATTAATCAGTGTGATACACCATGTTAACAAACTGAAGAATAAGAACAATATGATCCTCTCAATAGATGCAGATAAAGCCTTTGACAAAATCCAACACCCATTTCTGATAAAAACCCTTCAGAAAGTGGGCATAGGGGGAACCTACCTCAACATAATCAAGGCCATCTATGACAAACCAAGAGCTCACATCATTCTCTATGGTGAAAGGCTGAAAGAATTCCCGCTCAGATCAGGAATAAGACAGGGATGTCCACTCTCACCACTACTATGCAACATAGTTTGGGAAGTCCTAGCCACAGCAACCAGAGAAGTAAAAGAAATAAAAAAA